>JAVVLW010003387.1:0-35000 GCA_034401795.1 Chaetoderma sp. LZ-2023a | reverse complement strand
TATATAATTTATATCGTCCAACTAGGCCCGTGCTGATCTTGAGAGTACGATGTTTTTATTGCTGCTCTTATTTTGTTTTTCTCAGTGGATGCAATTATGCAATTATAGGCTCTCCTTCTAAATATTAAAATTATTATGGGGATGGATAAATGCATTTGGGAGAACTTGGGCAAGCGGTCGATATTGACATCTAAATAATATAATATTCAAAGTAACACAATGATCGTATATATATGTCGATTAGTATATAAACACCGATGTCTTTTACATCTATCCCCTTTGGTGCACGTGACAGACGCTCTCGCCGCAACATTCGCATTATTAATTTGCATTGCTAATGCATCCTATCGATAATACGTCTACCCTATTACCATCGACAATATGCAAAATAATTATTTATTAGCGTTAGTGTAAACTAGTTGTGCAGTCGCCCTACAGCTTACTCCCACATCAATCTGTCTGTAATCGTATACTGTCTCGTCCATCGACGTCATTTAAAGTCTATCTTATAAACTGATATAAATAATACATAGAACACGAGTCACATCAAGATGTACCGTGTAACCTCGTATGCATTATAAGAATCATTAGCAGAACAGGTATAGAACGATCATTGTACACATTGATAATGTTCGTGAAGCCATTTGATGATCAAAGACTTTCAATTGCTAGAAATCTGAGATCAGAACAATGTCTGGCTCAATAATGAAGCGGCCGTCCGGTTTAATGCTGGCTAATTGTTCACGGGTAGCGGCTGTAATATCAGCGATACTCCGGCGAAATTACAGATTCTGTCTGACTTTCTTGTCGATCGGCTCTCTCGAACCTACCACGCAATTCACCTTTCCAGCGTATCCATCTATTATCTGAAGTCATATGACGTCTTAATCAGCTAAGCAGCGTGTAGGATGATGCCATACTCATTACATCATAATGATTCTATTTGGCCCGTCTTTAACTCTTAATAGTCCGACACGTTGTACGAATTGCATGGCTCTACTATTTAATAAACATGCTGTTGAATATTTTGAAACTAATTTGACTGGCCGTTGTTTCATCTGTAGGCAGCAACAGCGCCAAGTCAAATTAGTTCCAAAATATTCGATAGCTATTGATATTGATGGTCAGGGAGTTCAGGGATCGATCGAGCTCAACACGAGCGAGGTGTGGGTGGAGCCTTGCTAGTGGTGGGCGGGGCACGGCTAAAAATGGAAAGGTTCATTGAAAAAACCAATCTACTACACTATTATTGACGGCGTACTCAATTAGGTCACACATAGGTTGGCGTCACAATCATACTTGGCAGACAGTACTCCGTCATGAACCTGGAATAGACCGTCAGTTCGACGAATTGTATGGTTTTACTGTTGAATTCGGTTGGATATTTTGAAACCAATTTTACTGGGCGTTGTTGTTGCCATATGCAGTAACAGCCCACAGTCAAATTGGTTTCAAAATATACAACAAGTTAGCTGTATAGTTATCATGAAATTGGGATTTTGGGACCTTAGGATTCAAAGTATATTCATCCATTCCTAATAGTGAATGTTAGAACTTACTAAATCCATTTGTGACTAGTGCATGTTTCAAGCTATTGAAATTAAAATAATGTCGATGAAGTGACTGGATGGGTTACCGAGACAGTCATTCTAGTGACACATTTTCAAAGATTGTTTTCCCATGGCCTTCAAATGCGGGTTCCCAAAGTCCACTTATATAGTGACCGCTTTCGGTGAACTTCTCCATGAAAGCGTTACGGAATTGTAGAATACAAAGCACCAACCATCCTCAATGAGTTCCCTATAAGCGTCTTAATGCATGTATTGTATTACAGAGATAAATAATAAAAGGCACAAAGGATGGGCGATTGTTAATCTAATATGTCTCTAGAAAGAACCTCGCTTTCTATAAGATCTGTAATTATCAGAAACCAGAGCCAATGACAATGACTGGCTTACTAATGAAAACGGTCTGGTTAAAAGCTGTCTAATTGCACCCGAGTAGCGTATGTAATATCAGCGCTAGTAAGGTTAAATTACAGATTCTGTCTGGGTTCTGGAGTTGTTGGTGATGATCCACGCGATGGCGTCATACAGCGAGCGCCTAGCACACAATTCCGAATATTGGTTTGTAGCAGAATAGATCAAGTCACTTTTATCTCTGGCCACCCATTTCTAGCTAAGCTCCGCCCATGCTTTGCGCGTGTTGTGATTGATGTATATACTTCCAGCCCTGAATTCCTAGCATTCCAATTTCGAGGTAACTGTACAAGTACGCCGTTGCACATTATGAAACAAATTCGACTGCGTACCTGTTGCTGCGCACACTCAAAATTAGTTTCAAAATATTCAACCTAACGTCTTTAAGGCATACATTGTAGAGACATACAATTCGTACACTTCACGGTCTATTAACGAGGTCCATGATGGACTTTTAGATGTCATTCAGTACGCATTTTGTGTATGACGTCAGCCGTATGTGACGTAATTCATTATAATGTTATATACTTTAGTTACTGATTGGATTCATCCATTGATTACAAACACACCCTGCATCTGACTGCCACGTCAGTATGTGACGGTACTCGGGCAAATGGCAGAAATTACATCTCAGTTTTCCGTGCTAGGGAATTCATATACAACGAGACTCAATCTCTCAATAGCGGGTTTCGCATTTGGGTGGCCATCGAGTAGAGACATCATTTGAACCGAAGACGTTTGGTTTACGAGTCGACTTCGTTAACGGAGGACTACGCGTGTCACATGGTGTGTAGGTGACTAATAGACAATAAATAGACAACTGCCGAACAAGCGTTGATGATCGATATCACTCGGGCCTGTCACCAGAAGTTTATTCAACCATGTTAGGAATAATTGTAGGTCTATGATGTATTTAGGTAATAGCCCTTTTCAGGTTTATCCATCTATCAATTGGCATCATAATCAACTACATGACGTGTATGATGACGTCATAATCATGACGTCATGAATGACTAGAAATAGTCCGTCTTAAACGCTTAATAGTCTGACACGTTGTATGAATTGTATGTATTGATAGTTAGTTCAGGGATCTATCGATCCTAACACGGACGAGGTGTGGGTGGAGCTCAGATAGAGATGCTAAAACTGGAAATGTCCATTAATTTGGTATTACAGAATTGTGAAACATACCCAATAAGACTCATTCACATCTCATGGAGTGAACGAGTCACGTGCTATGTGAATAATTTCTTAATCATAATTACGTTATACTACAAATTTCCTCATATATAATGGCTGAATTCATTTCTAGCTATGCCCCACCCCGCCCTCTTATCTAAACTCCGCCTACTCTTTGTCAGTGTTGGGATAGATCGAATCCCGTACTCTATGAATCTCAATTTCCTGAAAACTATGCAGGTAAGATGTTTAATATTTTAAAACTAATTTGACTGGGCCGCCCAGCAACAGCGTCCAGTCAAAATAGTTTCAAATGGTCAACATATGGTTATTAAAGGTACACGTTCAGACCGGAACGTTACACCTTCACGCCGGAATGCTGGAAAGTTGAGTTACTTAAATTGTATTCTTTTAGAAGCTTAAATTATGTACCTAAGTGTAATGAAATGAAATAAATCTTGTCATACGATGATCTCATTCCGTATAAATTAATATAATTTTGTTAGTTATGAAGTTGAATTAGAGACTCGTTTCTCTAATTCAAGTTCACAAATTAAAAATCTTATATTTCTTTATACCGCATGAAACCATCATATCTCAAGATTTATTTCGTTTCAATACATCAAGGCACTCAATCTAAGGTCGTGTTCTCACTAGAGACTTAATTGGCGCACCGCCATAGTGAGGTATGGTGATATTCTGGGTTAAGTCTCTGGTGAGAACAGGGCTTTAGCCTCTAAGAGAATACAATTTTAACAATTTTACTTTTGGGTATTCTGATGTGAATATGCACCTTTAAATATTAATGACATACAATTCGTACACATGAACATGTAACAGTTCATGACGGACTTAGTAACGTTATCCATTACGTCTTTGACGGTGGCATCAGGCTAAATGTGCCGTAACTGGTTTTGAGGTCATATACTCCAGTGACAGATTGCATTCATCAATTGCCGTACCTATTTCGTGTACTATGTAGGTTCAATATATAGCAGATATATCTTTTGGCGTTCACACCGCGGGAAGATAGTCCTAGGCCGTGTTCTCACCAGAGACTTAACAGGCGTACCGCAATACTGAGATATGGCGTTATTACCGATTAACTCTCCAGTGAGAACACGTCCCTAGACTGGACGGTAGCTACCCGGTGGAGAGCGAGATAAAATGGTGACCGTAGCGCTACCTGGCAGACAGTGAGAGAAAATGTTGGCGCCGGTAACGCTACCTGTAACAATTTTAGGGAAAAGGTTGCTTTATCATACGGAAGCAATAACAATATGTCAGAAGATTAACAGCAGATTTTGAGGAATTAAATTTCGAAATAAATGACGTGGTTATTCCGGTACAGGAACCAGTCCAATGGGATCACTAGCCAATATATCTGGTATTTACCGAAATAGTGGCTGCATGAGAATGCGGCCTAAGATCACGTCGGTACTTGAACTTGTGGCATTATACACAATATTTGATTTAAAGAGATGCGAATCTCATTTCAAATCTCGCATTTTATTGATTAATGGAGGAATCCAGTTTTACATATATCCGCCAATCTTTAGTTAAGCTCCACCCACGCTTTGATCGTGTTGGGATCAATCGATGCCTGCACTCTCTGAATTTCACTTTCCAGTAAACTGTACAGATAAGTTGTTGAATATTTTGAAACTAATTTGACTGCGTGCACCAAGACATTAGTTTCAAAATATTCAACAAATGTTTATTAAATAGTAAAGACATACAATTCGTACAACAACGCTTAGTCCGTCATCAAGTAAGCATTCGTGACGAACTTAACTGCGCCATTCATGACGTAATTCAATATGACGTCATGCTACACGCCATGTGATTGATGGATAGACTGGATTGCGCCATTACAGCAGAAAATTTCCATATCTTTTACCTTCAAATACGGTCCTAAACCTATATCGCCGTAATTTGCTTTTTAATACTGTGAGCGTATTTGCGCATGGGCGTCACCATTTTATCATTTTAAGTAATATATTGTGTGATTTCACGTAAGTACTGTATGTATAACTCACTCTTTGTCCTGTTGAATATTTTGAAAGTAATTTAACTGGAAGCTGTTACTACTTAATTCAGTAGCAGCTTCCAGTAAAGCTAGTCCCAGATAGTGCAATGTCTTACATGGTTAGAAGGTTGAACGCATTCTTTATGGGTTTGAATATTTTGAAACCAATTTTACTGGACGCTTTTATTGCCTAAGGCAGTACCCGCTTCCAATCACACTCATTCTAAAATGTTCAACATCTTACGTGGCTAAAACGTGGAAATAAATCCATTGTGCTGGACATCCGTTTTGTCTAATGGCTGGCAGTAGTTTTCAGTAACTGTAAAATCCGGACCAGCATGCATCAATGTATAAGGCACATGTAAAGAAAACTAACTACAAGTCTGTATTACCGTGACTATACCTCCGCAAGGCAAGTGCGTAATCTGATGGTGATCACCTCTAACTATCAGCAAGAAAACTCAAAATATCTAGAATGCTGAAGAGAACAAGAGAGAGATTCAGTCAAATCGCGTGCTCGTCAGTTGTTTTGTCTCTAAGAGTCCAAACAATTAATTGACACAATGGATATTGTTCAAGTGTAATTAAAGAACATTGGCGTACAACGCACTAGTGGGGTGGGTTTTATCTATATAAGCCAAACTCTATTGGCTAATTTATTGATCCTCGGATAGCTTATTTACAGTGGTACGAACGGAAACTACAGCATACTAACTACCTTGATTAGGAATATATTTCCAGGTATGCTGAATCCCATTAGGCATCGTTCCAGTTACAATAACCGAATGCTAAACTGCTAATGTTCAGTACAAATGATGGGTAGCTGGCCTCGCCTGTTGCCACAGCTGTTGATGTACACTGCTTCCAAATTATTCAGCACATATTATTATGGTTACATGTTACATGTATGTCCCTTTATGTATGTTACAGATTGCACCACACTCTCCCTCCTCCCTCCCTCCCTCTCTCTCCCTCTCTCTCTCTCGCTCTCTCTTTCCAAACCCCTCTTTCTCCCTCTCTCACTCTTTCCATCCCCTTCTCTCTCCCTCTTTCCAACCCCTCTCTCTCTACCTCTTTCCAACCCCTCTCTCTCTCCCTCGTTCCAACCCCTCTCCCTCTTTCTCTCTCCCTCTCTCGCCCTCCCCCTTTCCAACCCCTCTCTCGCCCTCCCCCTTTCCAACCCCTCTCTCGCCCTCCCCCCTTTCTAACCCCTCTCTTGCCCTCCCCCTTTCCAACCCTTCTCTATCTCTCCGCCTTTCCAACCCCTCTCCCTCTCTCCAGCTTTCCAACCCCTCTCCCTCCCTCCCCCTTTCCCTCCCTCCCTCCATCCCCTTTTCCTCCCTCCCCTATCCCTCCCTCCCCCTTTCCCTTCATCCCTACCTCTTTCCCTCCCTCCCTCCCGCTTTTCCTCCCTCCCTCCCTCCCTCCATCCCTCCCTCCCTCCCTCTTTTCCTCCCTCCCTCCATCCCTCCCTCCCTCTTTCCCTCCCTCCCTCTTTCCCTTCATCCCTCCCTCCCTCTTTCCCTCCATCCCTCCGGCCCTCTTTCCCTCCATCCCTCCCTCCCTCCTTCCCTCCCTCCCTCTTTCCCTCCATCCATCCCTCCCTCCCTCTTTCCCTCCCTCCCTCTTTCCCTCCATCCCTCTATCCCTCCCTCCCTCTTTTCCTCCCTCCCTCCCTCCCTCTTTTCCTCCCTTCCTCCATTCCTCCCTCCCTCTTTCCTTCCCTCCCTCCCTCTGTCCTTCCCTCCCTCCATATTTCCTTTCCTCCCTCATTCTCTCCCTCTTTCCCTCCATCCCTCCCTCTTACCTTCTCTCCCTCCCTCTTTCCCTCTCTCTCTCTCTCTCTCTCTCTCTCTCTCTTTCTCTCTCTCTCTCTCTCTCTCTCTCTCTCTCTCTCTCTCTCTCATTATATATATGGAATACACTAAACATAATACACTAAACCTTGTCTGCCGGAAATTTTTTGTTCAGTGATGACTCTGGAGTAATAGGTTATATTAAGCATATATTTGAACTTTAGATTGTATGGGACTAATGAATGTTGATTATGGGTTACCTAGACCTGATGCAATTAATCTAAATCGTTTAAAACTTAGGCCAGTTTAAGCAATTCTAGAATGTGCATATTCACACCAAAATGCTTGAAAATAAGTTTTAAAATTGTACACTGTTACAGCCTTAAATTGTGTGCCTCGATGGAATGAAAAGAGCTAAATCCTAACAGATGATGATTTCATTCGTATAAATAAATTTCGTATTTTTAGTTGTGAATTTGAAATAGAGGCAAGAGTCTCTAATTCAAATTCACAACTTATAAAATTATATTAATTTATACGTAATGAAATCATCTTATGCTAGGAATTATTTCCTTTCATTCCATCTAGACCATCTAGACCATCTAGACCAACACTTTAAGCCTCTAAAAGTATACAATTTAAACAAGCATTTTACTGTAAATATGCACCTGTAATTAGTTCTGTTGTAGTCAAATATGATAGTAGAATATTTAAAATTTAGACAAATTCATACAAATGAATCCTATTCAAATGTCATGCATTGGAGATTTGCCCAGAAATTAACAATTTAATATCTAAATTTGGTCACGACAATCAAAATATTTACATATTGAATGCCATTTGCGGGCCAAGAGAATATTTTTGAGAATTTACACTGGAATGACTGGCTCGGTTCCATGATTGTACCCGATCCCATTGTACAGATATTACAACAAAATATGTTTAAATGAGAATGGAGGAACAACTCAAACTGAACAAGCCTCGATTAGAAAGAGCATAGACATGTGCCCCGTGAGTTACCAATAACAACATCCCTGTCGATGGCCATTGGCAAACATGGTCGGTGTATTGATTCTCATCTGCAAGTCAAAGACATTAATTGACGTCAAACATAAATATTCTCGCTGCAGATAACTCGCTAATGGTGGGTTAATTATGTTCAACACCGAGGTTAATTGCGCGCATCGTCCTACCCTCGCGGTCACCCTGACATTATCGAGTCTGAACAAGAGTCGCCTACGATCGAGTATCTGCCAAACAAATATTGTATTCCATTATCAAAAACCTTGATACTTGGTCAGTACCAGTACCATTATCTGATACGCAATGACATCTTTAATAAAAAACACAGCAGGAATATGTTCTTGTTAACATTAGGAGCATAGGTGGTGCTTACCTTGACGAGTGTGATGGTGAAACTTGGTGATGTATATCTCTAAGGTTCTTGCTAAGGATGAATCAGAAAAAGTGATAATGACGTTCTTATTGTATTTAGCTTTTACATTTGGTACTATGTTGGCGCAAACTGGAACACAGACAGAAAGGTTCAAGGCGCGCAAAATGTTTTTTTTAATAATTTAAATAAAATGAAAGCTATCTCCGAGAAAATTGGTCCCGATCCCAGGATGATTCATAATAAGGAAAAATTAGTTATCTCTCCGGGATGTAGAAATTGTTTGAGTGTAGCTTTTGTGACCATCTCGGTCACTTCTTCAGCACTAACTGACAGAGTGACGTTGCCAGCGACCGTCAGTTAGTGCTGAAGAAGTGACCGAGATGGTCACGAAAGCTACACTCAAACAATTTCTACATCCCGGAAAGGTAACTAATTTTTCCTTATTAAAAATGAAAGCTATTTTTGTATATTTAAGAATTCGAACATCGGAATTTCGTCACGGAAAGTATTTTTTATTCAATTTCCCCTGAGAATCCCTGAGTGTCGTCATCGCATGAATGATTGTTGTGTATGAATAATATTTTTGGCTTCAGAGTTAGTAAAAGATTTTTGAATTATTTTGTACTCATAAAATGTGATAAAACTTTTATTTTTTGGCGATTTTCTTTTATTAAAATCTAAGTCTCGTTGGCAGTCTCCTAATATGAAGTCTGGTGTATAAATTAGCCCTATAGAGCTAATATTATGTAGGCGCTGCGGCTGTATTTGGTGCTCTGGAAAGCTGTTGCTTTCTAATAGCATAATCACATTTTACCCGTTTCTAATGCGTTTGCTAATTAGTTGAAGTCTAAAGAAGCCATAGTTTAATAAATATTCCCGTGCATTTGAACACATTTGCGTGGGGTCTGTTCTACCGATATAAAGTGACACATTGAGATTCCGATGTGATGTCATACTAATATTATTGTATTTCTTTACTATTATCATGATATGACAGGTCACGCAAAATTATTTTCATGCAAGATAGTGAGTGGTTACCGTCTCTCTACTGGTTCCTGGTTGGTCTCCATAGGGGAGACTATGTAACAGATTATTCTATTCACGGCAAAGCCAGCCAAAAACGGCCTCTGAATTCGTCTTGAGAAATGTCCATTTAGAGGCCAAGAAAAACCTATTTTTGAACATTTACCACTGAAACAAATAACTCGTTAACCGAGCCAATCATTCTAGTGGCAAAATGTCAAGAATAGTCGCCTCTTGACATTTAACAGGCAAATACTTTGATTTTCTTGGCTTAAATCAGCCAGTAAAGCGTTAAATCCGGCGGTGGGATAGTGTCCAGTTAGTTTTAAAACATTAGTATAGTCTTAAAAATGGGATAGTGTAGCCGTCAGGGGCTGCAAAAGGCTTAATGGCGTTATTAGCTGCTTTAGCCTTAGTTAGTACCAATTGATGTTTAAGCAAATACTCTAGGCATAATAGTAATGGATGAATTCGACCTGTCACTCACGCATATGACGTCATAATCAATTACGTCACATGTAGGCTATTGGTATAATCGTAATTGACAGAAAATACTTTGTCATGAAGCTGCAATAGTCCGTCAAGTGCACGAATTGTATGTATTTGATGGATTTACTATTTAAATAATATTTTGTTGAATAGTTATATTTTGAAACTAATTTGTCTGGGCGCTGTTGCTGCCGTGGGAAGCAACATCACCCCGTGGAATCAGTTTAAAAATATTCAACATGTTACCCATATAGTACCCTTGAAATTAGGATTCCGGATACAAAGTATACAAATCGATACCAACGCGCGCAAGGCATGGGTGGAATTTTGCTATAAATGGACCCTATATTAAAAGTTATCAGGAAATACCATTGTTTATGTGGTTATCACTGGAACAAACCAATGTGCCCTTTAGTGCGACGTCAAATATGCTAATTAGTTATTCCAGAAGAGTTACGTTGTTTTATTGAGTGCTGTTATCATTTGAATCACACCGCACAGGTCTATGCCATTGTAGTATAAACCCTACTTGCTAATGATTTGATCATAAGCAGTATAATCTCCCATAAAATAAGTTTTAAGATAATCAACAGAATGTTAATTAATTTATAATTTCACCACATTAACTACAATACGGTCACTTTCCTGATGAAGTTCTTTTCAGTTTCATGTCATTACTTGTGACGTCAGCTAACACGTGATGTAGTTGATTATGAGGTCAGACGCATCGCATCCCTCCATTACTGTTATGGCCGTATAAGCGTTGCTAGATATTCATTTAACAATTGTATTAAGACATATCGCCTTACATTATTCAGTTTTGTTTAACCATTGGAACAGGAAACGCCGAATTTTACAACTCATTTACAATTTAATAAATAGTCTGCTGAATATTTTGAAACTAATTTAACAAGGAGTTGTTGCTGCCATATGCTATAATGCCGTCTATATTTCACCAGAGCAGTAGCAATGCCACTGTAAGAGGGAGCGATAGAGAGAAAAAAGAAGAATATTGGCGCCACGGTCGGGTAAAAACTTTGAGCTTACAAAACTTATACCATATAATAACGTCAGTCAGATGATAATACGTTATACAGGTGGATCTAATCGCTAAAATCACTAATCTGTGACATTCGATCTTGGCATCGAATCGAATAGCATGGCTCATGCAAGGGAGATAAAGAAACCCGCGATCCCGCTTCATGATCCATTTAGACAAGGTCTTCATTCAATGCAATTACATTTAATTTCACACATCTCAAATGTCTATTTGCCTTTCAGGAACTGTGAGTGTTTCTCGGTAATTGCCGCTCCATCGAGCTGACTGAGGTCTGATCGAATCAATAACAGCGGCACACACTGACCCGAACTCGATTATACAGAACAAACGTATGTGCGCCATAACTTACGCACTTACAAGGATGGTCTACCGCTAAAACAGGGCTAGTGTATTGAATAGCCTGTACACGGCAACTAAAAAAAGCTCGATACTGGAGAAATCATCTGATAGCAAGAGGTGGGGTAAAGTAGCAGAAGTAATAAGTTCAATGTTTAAAGACGTAGATATACGTGTACGTGTCAAACACACGATCTCCATCCCCCAACACACACACCCCTCTCTCTCTCTCATACACGCACGCACGCACGCACGCACGCACGCACGCACGCACGCACGCACGCACCCACACGCACGCACACACGCACGCACACGGGCGCACACTCATACACACTCACACGCACGGACACACGCACGCACACGCACACATTCAACGACCTCACTCTCCCTGAATCGCCCCTTACCTGTTCCCTGTCCTTCACCACTCCACTATACCGGTTTCTCTCTCACACACACACACACACACACACACACACACACACACACACACACACACACACACACACACACACACACACACACACACACACACACACACACACACACACACACACACACACATCCCACGAACTCCCTCTTCATACACGCTCCTTACCTGCTCCTCTCCCTCACCTATACACTTCTTCCTCGACTTCCGTCCAACCCCATGACCCATCACACCTTCCATCCACTCTACCCCATCCCCTCTCCCTCATACACCTCTCCATAGACACCGTCTCTCCATCTCCGAGAGCCCCAAATAAGCGCATTTTGGTATTACAAAAAATAGCCCAGATATTAACCGGAGAAAAATTAAATTTTCTGTTGTTGGTTTATTGGTCGCTTACACCTAGATGTATTTGAGCCGTGACTCGCTCTGCGAGGTATTCCCAGACGGGTTACGTTGCTTCCCAAAGGGTTGCTCTAAGTAAACGTTAAAACTGAAAAAATAAAAAATTAAGATGCTGCCTGGGGTGCATGCATTGCCTGTTGCTGCCAAATGAGCTGTTGTTGGTGGGTGAAATTGTTATATGTTGTATACGGACGAATGGGAGGGAGGGAGGGGGTCACTTTATTTCTCTTAAAGGGCCGATGTGGATGGAGGGCATTCTGCAAACAAAGGATTAAAAACGCAAATAAGGCAAAGCAGAAATAAAAAATATTAAGGAATGAAACCAACATCTAAATAACTGAAAGGAAAATAAATAAGGATAATGCCATGTGATTAATTAAACAAGAAAAGTGGAAAACTGAAACGAAAATCTAGTGTTTGCAAACGAAAAATACAAAGATATAATTTAAAATTATAAACTTTTGCTGTTAGAAACAATAAATTGAATGCAGTTCTTGCTATTTGGTGAATAGAAATAGCTTACCAGTCACGTCGTCAAGTCGCTAAAAAGCCTTTCATACTTAAATGCTAAAATGTTGATCCAGCACTGGGGGTAAGTAGAGCAAAGCAGAGCCACAGCATCCACAGTAAGAGCAAAGCTACGTCAGCCATGATTCCGGTTTCCAGTTTTCGTGTTTTCAGAGCGGCACACACTATTTCCACGTCTGCGTCATTACATCATCAGGCAAGCCGTCACCAGGAACGCAGCAGCGAGCAAGCAGCACCATCAGAATCTTCACAGGATCATACAGGTTATTCCTATCTCCGAATGCATGGATTAGCTATCTATTCTCGGACTGGTTTATTTCATTTGAATATACTTTAATTTGATGTAGCTTTATTACTTATGCAAACTGGAAATATTGTAATTTAGATATCTACAACAAGAGGAGTAATTAAATCTACACTATCTATCATACATATACAATATATTAAACAATTTAGTCGGTGTTGTAGCTGTAAGAATGATAGATATCTAAAAATCCTTTATCATATTTACGTTATTACCTCTCTTTGATCGCATCAGCATCAAATTTTATACAAATACATTTTTTTCTGTGAGAGAATGATCAATTAAAATATAACTAATACTACAAACTCTTACCTAGAAATCTCCTCAAAATCCTCTGCATTTTCCAGATCTTCTTCAAACATTGGGCAGGCCGTTAAATCGAGAATACCTTCACAATGTTCCTGCTGCACATGTTCAAAATCAGCTTCACTAGTTTCAGTTTGAATGTTACAATTGCCAATAATGCCATTTAGCAATTCATTTGCGCTGGATAATTCTTCTTTCCTATTGTAAACTGTATAATTATACAATAATGCCATTTAGCAATTCATTTGCACTGAAAAAATTCTTCTTTCTTTTTTCCAAACTGTATAATTAGTCTGCGGTAGTGAAAGCTTCAATACATTTCGAACTCTTGACGCCATTGCTTGTGTAATTAACAAATATATTACGTTTGGACAAAGTTAACTAGCGGAGGCTGTCTTAGCCGAGTCAGTAACATAGACACCTTGGCTCCTTTTTAAATGCGACTTACTAGGGTTTTCCTTTCCGGTAGAGTTAATGTGTCCGATTTTGGCCCCTAGATGTGTGCTCTCCATCAGCTGAATAAGATTGTTGACGAAGAGTTTGTAGTGAATTGCAAATGGAATTCCTCCATGGCAAACCCCTGGCGTATTGTAAACGGTTCTGATAGTGCACCATCACTTTTTCCTGTTTCTTTGCGTAGTAATGATGCATGCCAAACCACATCAAAGACCTGGCATGCATCTAATGTTACCATATTGAGCTGTTCGTGGTTGTGTTTAGCTTCGCTCATCGGCTCCGAGATGATTAGAGCTCTGATTCCTGAAGAAAAGCTTCCGTGAAACCTTTCTGCATCTTTGACTGAATACTATCGTGCTTGAATTTGTTACCAGTTTGGATTACTTTCTCCAGTATCTTTCCTATGATTGACAGAACAGTGAGTCCTCTATAAGTCGTTACTTGTTTGCTGTCTTTATCTTTGTTCAGTACTGAAGTTATTACTCCGTGCTTCACATCAGGTGGACTATGTTCCGTAAGGGTGATCTGATTCATTAGGCTGGCCAGATGGCTTGGTAATGATGAACTGGTTGGATGCCCGGGTTTATATTGGACTCCATCTCTCGCTATGCCCCGTCCGTTTCTAGCTATGCCCATCCCATTTCTAGCTAAGATCAGGCCACGCCATGCTCGAGTTGGAATCGATCGACCCCTGAACTCCCTAAATCTAAGTTTCCAGAAAGATATACAGGTAGGATGTTGAACATTTTGAAACTAATTTGACTGAGATCTCAACAGCGCCCAGTCAAATTAGTTTCATAATAGTCAGCAGAATGGTTATCAAGTAGTAAAGACGTACAATTCGTACACATGACGGCCTCTTAATTGACACGTCAGACCTAGCTACGTCCTTCATTAAGCATGTTGATTGCGACGTCAGCCTACATGTGACATGATTGTTTATGACGTTATATACATGGGCGACAAATTGGATTCATCCATTGAGCGCATGACCCTAGTGCCGCGAGGCCCCATGGACTTATCGATTCAGAGCGAGTTTGTCGCTCCGGCACAGCCACCTGGCAAATCAGTCTATTGATTTGTCTGACGACGAACTAGCAAATGTTATGTTGGTCGTTAGCAGAAAAATATATTGTATTAATCAATGTTGCTTAGATTTGTAGATAGACATCTTTGCTTACTTTACGGACTGGAATTGATATAAAACTAGTCGGTATGTATGCATTCAACGATCAAATTTTGAAAAAGTAACGTCGGTTTCAAGCATGTATAAAGCGGCTATTGCTGCACCCCACAGAAACATATCATTTATCATTTAGAGTTTGCATATTATAAGTCAAGACTCTGCAATCTTTGCAGGGTCTTTATTTGCAACCCCCAACTAGTATAAGTTGCTCTGTCTGCTATTCAGGCTGTTGGTTGGTCAGTCTTTCAGTATGGTGATCTGTTTATGATGTTTTTAAATGTTTGGCAAATCTGGCAGCAACAGCGTGCAGTCAAATTAGTTTCAAAATATTCAACAACATATTTATTAAATAGTAGAGACATACAATTCGTGCAACGTGTCTGACTATTAAGAGTTAAAGACGGGCCAAGTAAAATCATTTATGATGTAATGATTATGATGTCATCCTGCACGTTACGCTGATTATGTCATATGGCGTCATCTTTATAGATGGATACTCTGGAAAGGTGAATTAGCGCCGAAATATCAATAGATGCCTACAGTTGAAACAAGGACTCGGCAAAACTTTTAATTATTTTTTAAAAACCTCATTTCTTATTATCTGTTGAGACCTTCATGTCTGGCAATCTAGCGTACGTGTATCTTTTATCTCTGCCTTCCCTAATATCTAACTCGCTAATTCAGTCATCTATAAGCGGCTTATTATCTAATGCTATTATCCAGGCGCATACAATGCACACCAGACTGAGTGATGCGATTACGACAATGTTACGCACATCCAAATCCCATTACACATAAATTCAATGATTATCAAAGATCCAATTTCTAACTTCGTGTACACCTTATAAGCTAGTAAAAAATAAAAGTCTGAAATGTGTTATAACAGCACTGTGCTATGTGTCATACTTTTCTTATGGTAGTGGAACTCTTCAATGTGTAATAAATGACGTAGCTATATCCGTCATTAACTTTTAAAAGTCGGTCATGTGTACGAATTGTATGTTTTTAACACTTAATAAATAATAAACCATTCTGCTGATTATTTTGAAACTAATTCGAATTTGTCTGGGCGCTGTTGAGCGTCCAGTCAAATTGGTATCAAAATATTCAACATCGCTCCTGCATATTTTTCTGGAAACCACGATTTAGGGAGTTCCGTGTTCGATCGATTCCAGCACGGAAACAGAGCGAGCGAAGCTAGAAATGGGCGGGGCATAGCTATAAATGGGTGGGCCATACCTAGAAATGGAGCCCTGTATTGAGGCTGGCATTTGACCAGTTGTCTTTATCATTACCAAGCTACCTGGCCAGTCTAGTGCATCAGATCATCTTTATGAGACATATTCAACCTGATATGAAGCAGGGAGTGATAATTCCAGTACCCAAGATCGACAAAGACGGCAAACAAGTAACGAAATAAAGAGTAATCACTGTTCTATCAATCATGGGAAAGATACTGAAGAAAGTAATCATAAGTCATACTAAGTCAAAGTATGATAGTGTTCAGTCAAAGATGGATTGATGCTTCACAGATAGGTTTGCAATCTTCTCGGAGGGGACGAATGAAGCCAAAGACCACCAGGAGAAGCTGAGTATTGTAACATTAGATACCTGTAAGGTCTTTGACGTGGTCTGGTATGCATCAGTAGAACGCACAAATGTGACAATAGAATTTATGGTGCACGATCAAAGAACTCTATTCCGAAGCTCAGTCTCAGCCTGCCAAGCATGTTTTAATCAACAATCTTATTCAGGTAATGGAGGGTACACATATTGGTGCCAAAGGAAAAACTTAGTACGTGACATTAAAAATGAGCTAAGGTGTCTATATTACTTACAAGGTTAAGGCAGCCTCCACGTGTTATCTTTGTCTGAACGTAATATATGTTTAAATATACGAATAATGACGTCAAGAGGGCGAAAGTTACTGGAGCTTTCTCTACAGCTGAGAAATAATAGTCTTGCAATATGAAACAGAAAGTTACCAGTGCAGATGAATTGGTAAATGCCATTATTGACACTCCCGGCATTCAAACCGACACTAATAAAGCTGATTTTGAACATGTGCAACAGGAACATGGTGAAGGTATTCTTGATCCGGCAGGATGTATAATGTTTGAAGAAGACCTGGATAATGCAAAGGTCATTGAGGAGATTTCCGGGTATGAGTTTGCGATATTAATTATATTTGAATTGATCGTTCTCTCATAGAAAAAATATTGACGCTTTCGCGATCAAAGGGCGGTACTAATTTACATATGGTAAAAGCTTATTAGATATTTAGCATCCTTGCAGCTGCATAATAGAATCAATTGTATAATATATTATCTACGTGTGATAGATATTGTAGATTTAACCAATCATATTGTTGTAGATATCTAAATTATAATATTTCCTATCAGCATTAGAAATAGACATACATCAAAATTATATGTATATATATATATATATATATATATATATATATATATATATATATATATATATATATATATATATATATATATATATTCAATTGAATTAATCCATTCTGAGAATAGATGGCTAATCTATGTATTAGGAAAAGTATGCCATAATTCTTCTCCAGATAGTATCAGGGTAATTTTCGGTAATACGAAAATGCACTTATCTGGAGCCCTGGGAGAAGGGGTGGCGTGACGGATGTCGTGGGTGGTAACTGAGCGGGTTGGGGCAGAGTGAAGGGACGGAGGGAAGGGGCCGAGGGATATGAGAAAGGGGATAATGGAAAGGGGCATAGGGGAGGGGTGAGGGACAGGGACGTGAGCCAGGTAAGAGGAAAGAGGGTGTTGGGGGAAAGAGAAGGGAAGGTGTGATGACTGGGGCAGCGGAATGGACAAAAGAGAGGGATGGGAAAGGGGAGAATGAAGAAGGCAGCGACGGCCACGAGCAGGGTATGTGTGTGTGTGTGTGTGTGCGCGCGCGCGCGCGTGCGTGCGTGTGAGAGAGAGAGAGAGAGAGAGAGAGAGAGAGAGCACGCACTGAATCTGCAATACGTAAAGCACACCGGACACAATACACATTGCTTATCCCATACTCGAACACTTGACAAAGGAAGTGTAATAAGAAATTTACCAAGACCATAGGTTGCACATTAATCGTACATTTAGGAAGTTTACTTTCGGAGAACGGTGTGTATGGCCAGATGGTTATACGCATTGGTTAGACATCAAGGGAAGAAGAGTAGAATCTAGAGCCGAGAAACAAGGTCGTTACTATATTGTCTTCCTCAATGTTATTGCCGGACCTAGATACGCCATTCATTAGACATTCCGATTGTGACATTATCCTACGCGTGATGTAATTGATTATAACGTCATATACTTGAATGACGGATCGATCCAGTGTCTTCACAAATTCCGTTTTTCTAACATGGCGATGCTTTTAGACAAGCGGTTGAAAGACAGCTTCGACGACTTGACTTAAATCCCAGCTATATTTGGCTCCAGAGATGGATGTTGTGGCTTCAAATGTTTTGACACTAGATTGTACTATTACCAATATGATTAACAATGCCACATATCAGTGGGTACATAACAATTAAAATGTAACCATTTCTCGTCACAAGACGGCATATGAAGGCTACAGTTAAATCTGGGTTAGAAATCCAGCACAGAGGACCACTGCCAATATATAACATGCAGAACAGTAATATTCAAGTTAACTATACATCGCTGTTTGCAACAGAGGATGCCAGTCTACTTTTACAAATACGTCTGTGTTTTAATTTCCATCGCCAATGCTTTGAGGAACAGTCATAGGGAATGCTTGGAAAAAGATGCTCCTGGTATATAGTTAGATGGTACGTAAAACATGTATTATACATGTATTGTAGTGGGAAATTCGTATGTGTCTGGTGTATAAACAAATTGTCCACATTACGGTGTTTGACTTCAATGAGTTGTACCGGCGGTCAGCTTGTGCCCATTGGCACCATACCGACATTGTGGGTAATCTGCGTCTCACAACCTGCCAGCCATCGCCTTCGCGTTACTACACCAATTCTTCTATGTTTCTCACGTGCATTTTGGTTCAGTGGGCGTTTCCATGTGTCTTACACTATTCGTATGCCATATTATGCCCTTGTTAGTCAAGAAACTGGCAATGCAGAGTTGCATTAGTCTTACTTGTGCTAGGTAATGCATGACAACTAATGTAAAACACATATTGTAAAACTGAGGGATTATTGCTTACACGATAGTAGAATATCAAATATGTTGGCAAATTATAATACATTTATCACACTTGGTTACTTATATATCTAACACAACTACAATTGTCAAATTAAATACGAAATGTCCAGTTATTTGAAATTCACGATTTCCGGCCGTATAATACTAGATGTGATTTGTAATTAAAATTCTAAAAGAAATATTTGTTTCACTTATTTCAGATCTGTGGACGGACTTCAAGGAACAAGGGCATTTTAATATATTGCATGATATATATATATATATATATATATATATATATATATATATATATATATATATATATATATATATATATATATATATATATATATAAATTCGATTGTGCAATGTGATATACGTAGCAATGACACTGACCCTGGCCATGAAGGCAAATATATTAATTATGCAAAGATGCACGACAGAATCTCGAGAAAGCGTGGCTGTCGCGTATAGAGTACCGGCGACCAATCAGTGATTGAGAATTGGTGTATGCAGTTGATATGCAGCCGTTTAATTTATTGCGGAGGCTAACGACCAAGGAACATATTTTTGTGAGCAGATTAGTTGTTTTGAATAAGAGATTTGCAGGTCTTACTCTGGGGATACCTGATTATGTTGTGCTGTCACATGAGGTAATATGTGGGCCAACAGATATTAAAATTGCCTCGTCATTTAAGAAACCTATTAATCTAAGAGCTACACCTGAAATAACGACTTGGGCAGATAGATGCAGTACTGAAATTAGAATTTATTTAGAGTAGGCCATATATGTCATGTCGTGTAAAGTTGTCACTCCCGTTACTCTTATGATACCATCTATCATGACGTGCCTCTGCTGAGTATATTACCTGAGCTGTCTCAAGAGCCACAATCAAAGCAAGACTACGAACATACTGCAGAAAAACCGCGCGTGCTTCAATCAGTGATCAGTCTGAGCAGTGTAATGTAAATTTTGTCATGCTGCCCTGGAAGACACGCCTCATTTCATCAACTCTTATGTAAGGCTGTGAAATAATGTGGATCTCATCAGGAAGCTTCCACACGAGCCTGAAAATACTACTCACCTAATGTTTGGGAAGAACCTATAAGCTCTCCTCCACCAACTCTCTTGAAATAGTGAAGGTCACATGAATTATGTGTTATGCCCTGCATCTAGCATGCACGAAGCTGATAGAACAATACACATGCAGGCCTACTGCTCCAAGTATTGTCAACACATCTGCTTATTAACATTATGCATGTATCATTTCACTAGGACTATTAGTTGTGCACGTTTCTACATGCATCTTCGTTATCGCGCTGTGTGCACGCGCACGTGCGTGTATGTTTAATTTATACGTATATCTACGCCTTTGAACATTGAGCAACAAAGGACCGGGTTCGTATTATTTCTATTTCTTTAGCCCACGTCTCCACTGATATTCGACTGCAAGCCTAGTTTCGACTATTGAACTTTATGAAATAAATTGGCAATCCCTACCCTACTCTGCTGTACAGGTGCGCCCATTGAGGCTGGAGTTTTATATACAGACATATATATATATATATATATATATAGTTATATAGAACGCTGCCACCGATAGCAGCTCTGCTTCGTGGCAATGACAAGCATTTTGAAGTGTTGTCTTCTTCTTCTTTTCGATCGCTGGTATCACACTTGGAGAGCCGTTCTCAAGATGAAATCTGTGTTTTTTTGCAGTTCTTCCACAGGCCCATACAACTTTTCAAGAAAAGGCCAGATCTCTTCTCTCAGCAGCTGATACATATTGCAACATTGAAGTATGTGCCCTGTGGTCTGTTCTGCTTCTTCACAAGGACACGCGGGCGATGCCGTAAGGTGGAACCGCCTGTACATGTGTTGGTTTAGTCTGTTGTGTCCAGCTCTGAGACGAAAAATGGTCACTTGCTCTGGCCTCGAGAGATGATGGTAGGTATCTTCTGATTGAGGTGTTCTATAAAGTGACTTGATGATAGTCTTCATCTCTGTATGGGTAACCATGTTTTCTGTCTGATTCTCTTCTGCACCCACCTTTGCCATCTTGTCTGCTTCCTCATTTCATTGGACTCCACAGTGTGAGGGGATCCACTGTAGTGCTATCCGAAATCATTTGATGGTTTGTAGTGCTTCTTCAAGTTGTGGCAGCTTACCTTTGGTGATAGCCTCACGGACGGAGCGGGCATCAGATAAAAAGACAATCTGTGAAATAGGGTCTGCTGTTCTGCTGATGGTATTAACTGCATGAACCAGTGCTTCCACTTCAGCTCTGTAGTTTGTGCAGTGTTTGCCTGTCGGTATTGTAGCTGACTCATGTTGTCCGTTTGGTTACTGTATGTGCAGTCCGGCACCTCTGCTCCTAATTGCGTCTTTGGCTGATCCATCTGTGTAGATCCTTATCCATGTCTCCGGAGGGTACATTTCTTCCAGTGTTGTCTTATACAGACGATTCAATAGTTTAATAAATATTCTTGTGAATTTGAATCAATTTATGTGGGGTCTCCCTTAACCATTTCGCAACCCAGTGAGAGGAAGACACGGCTACACGTAAACAGTTGGCCATTTTAAAACTAACTGGACTCTATCCCATTTCCTGAATTAGCCTGTTAAGCAGACTAATATGACTTGGCACTGTTGTTGCCCCAGTCAAATCAGTTTCAAAATATCCAACAGTTTACCAGCATAGTTTTGAGATTCACAGAGTACAAGGATCGTTTGATCCCATCACGTGTAAAGCGTGTGTGAAGATTAACTAGAGATGGGAATGGGGCATAGCTAGAATTGTATTGATCCATTCAAAGCAATATCATTTAGTTTCACTGGTATCAACTGTTAATCTGTCGACCAGAATCTGTTAATATCTATTGGTGATTGACGAGAAAATATCACTAACTGTGGCCTGTTAGAATGGAGGAACAACTCAAACTGAGCAGGACTCGATTACCAAGAGCATAGGCATGTGTTCCGTGAATTACCGATAACAACATCCCTGTATTGGCAATGGTAAAAATGGTCCGTGGATTCTCATTTGCAAGTCAAAGACATCAATGCACCTCTCCAGTTTTAGTTATGCCCCGCCTAACTCTAGTTAAGTTTCACCCGCGCTTTGCTCGTGTTGGGGTTAATTGATCCTTGTTGTCCGTGAATCTCACAACTATGCAGGTGATGATTACGGCAGCAACAACAACACCCAGTCAAATTAGTTTAAAAATATTCAACATAATGTGTATTAAATAGTAAAGACATACAATTCGTAAAACAACGCTTAGTCCGTCATCAAGTAAGCGTTCGTGGGGAAGTTAGCTATGTCATACTTAATGCAGTAGCAGATTCCAGTCAAACTAGTCATAAATAGTTCAATGTCTTACATGGTTAGGCTGCATAACGCATGCCATTTCTAGTTTTAGCTATGCCCCACCCATCTTTCCCTAATCTCCACCCACGCTTCGCCAGTGTTGGGATCGATCGACCCCCGAAGACCCTGACTATCAATTTCCAGAAAACTATACAGGTATTTTAAAAACTAATTTAACCGGGTGCCTATGGCAGCAACAGCGCCCAGTCAAATTGTTTTCAAAATGTTCAACAGCTTACCTGTATAGTTAAAAAAAATATTCAACAGCATGTTTATTAAATGCTAAAGACTTACAAAGTCTCGGACTATTACGCGTTAAAAACAGACTAAATCAAGTTATTCATGCCATAATTAATTGTGGCGTCATCCTGCACGCCACTTAGTTGATTATGATGTCACATGGCATCATATGATGGGTGGATAGGCTAGAAAGGTTCATTGGCGTAAACCATAGATATTCTCACAGAAGATAACTCGCTAATGTGTGTGAAGTTGGTTCAGTACCGAGGTTAATTGCGCACATAGTCCTACCCTCGTGACAAAATCCACACAATTAAAGCGAGCGATGGCCGATAGATTTACAGTGCACACCTTTTGAGTCTATGGTTATACCAGTTATATTATACACGCCCGAAATCTGGGGCTTTGAAAACACGTAACCGCTAGAAATTTGTTAAATACGATTTTATAAAATTATGTTACAAATGAAGAAGAGTACCCAGAATGTTATGATGTATACAGAGTTACGTAAATACTTATTAAATATTATAATACAGTGCAATTTAATTCGATTTTGGGCGGACATCGTAAACGTTGGATATGGAACGCTTTCGTTTATTCTTTACTATACCTCCCTACAGTATACGGAGACAACGAATATCACGTTTAAATGGATAGAAAAAGTTAAAGAAATATTAACAATAACAGGATTTGATACAGCCATTAACGCAGAAAACGTAAATATGACTAACATCACTAGCCAGGTAAGAATAGCTTTACAAACTCAATTCAATGAAAAATGTAGAGCGGAAATTTCCAATTCAAGCGTATTACCGCTTTACAATAATATAATGAGTGATTAGGTATTTGAAAAACTGTGCCACTTCAGAACATTAAATCACCAACTAGACATCAAGACCAAAAGATGTGAGGGCATTGATCGAAATGAGCGCATCTGTAATGCATGTAATTACATAGGTGACGAATTACACTTTCTTTTTCATTGCACACAATTTAGCACTGAACGACAAAGACGAATCCCTTCTTACTACCTAACCAATAACTCGATAGACAAACAAAAGGACTTCTTTCAATATGCAACATGCCAGGTCTCCAAAGAAATTGTAAATACCTTTTATATGCCAAGAAAAAATAAGTCACCAAGTCTATTAGCGCTGTTATTAATGTAATTAGTATTTATTTATTAACCTCGTGATAATCACTGTATATTTTGTCACTTTACTCGCCATAATAATTGTTATAAATATGTACCCTCATATGCTGCCACGGTAGCCTGAGTGTAATAAACGTGAAACTTAAACTGAAAACTGACCATGAAATTATCGAGTCTGGAAAAATGCGGCTCCGATCGAGTATCTGCCAAACATAAATTGTTTTCCATTATCAATAACCTTGATATGTGGTCAGTACGAGTACCGTTATCTGGTCTTCAATGACATATTTAATTAAAAAAACAACAGAAATATGATCTTGTTTACATTAGGGGCATAACTGGTGTTTACATTAACGTTCGTAAGGGTGGAACTTGGTGATGTATAATCTCCAATGTTCTCGAAATTGACGAATCAGAAAAAAGTGTCAATGGCGTTCTTATCGTGTTTAGCTTTTACATTTAGTTCTAGGTTTGCTTAAAGGGGAACACAAACAGAAACCGTGTACTAAATGTAAAAGCTAAACACGATAATAACGTCGTGTCACTTTCCTGATGCATCCATATCGAGAACATAATTGTGATCGAACAATCCTTGTACTCTGTGAATCTCAAAACTATACAGATAAGCTGTTGGCTATTTTGAAACTGATTTGACTGGGTGTTGTCGTTACCTATGGCAACAACGGTGCCAAACCATACTAGTTTCAAAATATTCCACTGAATGTCTATTAAAGAGTGAAGACATACAATTCGTACAACTTGACGGACTATTAAGCCTGTATGGCAGATTATATCGCGTTATTTATGACGCAATTGATTATGAGATCAATCTACTTATGACGCAGTTGATTATGACGTCATCTGATTAATATATATATATATATATATATATATATATATATATATATATATATATATATATATATAAACTGGATACCTCAATTGGCCGCAGCATATGCAGTGTCACCCACTCCATCAAAGCATTGGCTACTCTTTAGCTCCATTCTATGCATTAACATACAAACATATTTTATAATTTAATTTAAGTTTATATTCAATACAAACATTTTTAACCCTTTCACGACGGGACCGGCCCAACCTGCCTCGATAGTGGTCTTAAGAAATGTCAAATTGCTGGCCAATAAAGGAATATTTTGAAAATTTAGCACTAGAATGACTGGTTCGGTAACCGAGCCAGTCATTCTAGTGGTACATTCCCTTGGCATGCACACTGACGAGCATACGATTTGAATGAATCTCACTCTTGTTCTCTTCATCATTTTTAATATTTTGAGTTTTCTTGCTGACATTTAGGAGTGATCATTGTCTAATTGCGCACTTGCATTTCGGAGGTACAGTCATGGTAATACAGACGTGCAGGCAATTTTCCTTCCATGTGCCTTGCACATTTATGATTTTTGAACAGGAGTTTACAGTTACTGTCATCTTCTACCAGTCATTAGACAAAACGGATGCCCAGCACAATGGCATTATTTCCGCATTTTAGCATGTAAGATGTTCAACATTTTGGAATTGAGTTGCCTCGAAGCTGCTTCCCGTCAAAGTAGTTTTAACATATTCAATTACATAAAGAATGCGTTATACCTGCTAACCATGTACAACTATTTGGGACTAGTTTGACTGAAAGCTGCTACTGCATTTTTGAAACAAATTTGACTGGGCGCTATTGCTGCCATAGGCAGCAACAGCACGCAGTCAAATTAGTTAACAAATATTCAGCGGATTACCTTTCTGTACATTGAGATTACGAGAGTGCAGGGATCGATCGATCCCAACAAGGTCAACGTGTGGGTGGAGCTTAGCGAATGATGGGCGGGGAATAGCTGAAACTGGATTCCTCCATTCGTCAATAAAATGTTGGATTTGAAGAGATTGAATCTCTTTGAATCATATGTTTTGTTGAATGCCACAAGTTCATGCACCGGCATGATCTTAGTATGAGTGTACATGGTTTAAATTTCTATGCTAATAATCACATGCTGTTTTTAATTAATGTAGGAATCCAGATATAGCTATGACACGTCTATCACTAGCTAAGCTCCACACATGCTTTGCCCGTGTTGGGATAGATCCCTGAAATCTATGAGTGCTATTTTCGAGAAGACTTTACAGGTAAGCTGTTGAATATTTAGACTAGGTGCCAACTTTGTTTCAACATATTCAAGAATTAGTTTTTTATATAGTGGAGGCATACAATGTGTTCCGAAATGCTTAGTCCGTCATCAACTAAGCGTTCTTGACGAACGTAGCTCTGTCATTCATGACGTAATTGATTGTGGTGCCATCCTACACATCATGTAGGATTATCTTGATTATGCCGTCATATGATTGGTGGATAAACTGGGATCCTCCATTCTTATATTGTTGAGAGATTTTATGTAGACTCTTGCACCTCAAAGACATCACACGCATGGCATAATTTTGTGACTTGCTTGATTTATATAACGTGTGTATTTTCACTTTACGTAATATTTAGCATAATATTTATTAATGTTTAAGAGCTTCTGAATTCAGGTTTTATGGTTCCAATTGTTAAACGTATAGAGTGAATGATGTAAAGCGGAATGTTAACAGCGCATGTCCGAAATGAATATCCAACTAGTTTGATACGGCTATATCGATTAGAAAATTTCCCATTGGCAAAGGACGTCTGATATTGTCAGATTTCTCCCTCACTGCCAAGGAAGGGTATTCAGTCTTAACGGCTACATGGAGACTACATTCTCTGAAAAGGCACCACGATTCCATTGTAACTCCGACAGAAACATCATGATTGTGCGTTTGCACATTTGCGGCACCAGTTATGTTCAAATGTGACTAGTGCCCCTTTAAGATTGGAATATTAATCCAAATTCCGGTTCTAATTTGATAAAGTGCATTGTGGATGAATATTATATTAATAACATCTCGGTATTCAATCAGTAAGTGCTACCATTTTCCTAGATTAGGAAGCTACATGTTCATTTGAAACCAAGCCAAATAATAAATTAATTCTGACAAGCTATTCTGTTATTTAGCCTTATAATGCTGTAAAGTGACTTTGAGAAGTATCCATTCATTAACATAGGCTGATTATTCTGTAATGTATTCATCATCCTAATAATGATATTTGATTCTTAAACATTCCGGCTAATATATGGGTATCTGATAAACAAACACTTACATTTTATTGTCAACCGAAATATATGTTATATGCATTTCTGCATATCACGTTCTACATGCGTTTTAGCGATATGAATGGATTCATATTATTGTATATCTACGGACCCTTATAACGCAGCTTACTGGGCCGATGCTGGGCAGATATCGGGCCGATACTGAAAGCCAGTAAGTTACATTATTTGGGGACTGAACTATATACATAGGATTAAAACATTTGTTCCATTCCTAGAGGAATCCGTTTCCAGCTAAGCTCCGCCCACCTCTTCCATGTTTGAATCGATTTGAACCTATGAAACCTGAATTCCCAGAATCTAAATTTCAAGATAACTGTGGCAAGCAGAGCTCCAAGTCAAATTAGTCACAAAATATTCAATAGAATGCTCATTATATTATTAATTCGTCAACGACAAACAATCCGAAAAATGTATTGACAGATTTTTCGTTTTTCTTGACGGAGATACAGCATTTTAATTGCGACGTCAACTGACACATTTGATTTGAATATGACATCATGCAGTTGGGCCTATAACTAGGTTCGCAGGTTCGCTTCCCGGCTGATCTGCCGCGTTGTGTCGTAAGCAAGTCACTTAAGACTGCCTTGCTCCAGTCGACCTAGCTGTAAATAGGTACATGCGATCAAATAGCTCTCTGCGCGCCGTATGCGGCTGCCGGGTAGGAGTGTCAAATGAACTGGAGCTCAATTGCATAGTGTGTAGAGGATGCAGTTCACCGCAATATAAATGCACTATGCAGGTGGGGTTTGGGGGGGGGCGAGGGGTGTGTCTTTCCTCCAGTAGCAAAATAAAAGTGTACTTGACATTCCTGACAGCCACACTATTTAATATTCTCCTAATTTACTATACACTCTTTGAAATATATTCATGAATCCAACAGAAGATTAATCCTTGCATCTCTGAAATAAACAGTCTCTAGTGATTACATATTTATCTGATGCAACAGCTTCCAGCAGTGTCATATGCAAGCTAAGCACTCTGTTTGGTGGAGCCCTAATAAGCGACCGCAATGTAAAGGAAATATTTCAGTTGTGGCTAACAAAGATGTTGTTAATGATATGATAATGGTCCTGACATGGACCGGCAATTAACGATACCCATGCATAATACCAACGCGGAATGATTAACTTTTATTTGGAATCGGTGTTTACCTGAAAATGGCGCTAGCAGCAATTTTTTCCAGATTTGACTAAACTAGCGCGCGTGACATGTCAACGTTATTAACAAGGGGCGCGATTAACCTCGGCATTGGACAGTTTTGTCGTGTGCCAAGCGAGAATATCACTCCTTGATGATAATGGATGAAACGAGTTTTATCTTTGCGCAACCCATATCGAGCTAAGCTCCACCAAAGCTTTGTCCGTGTTGGGATAGATCGAACCTTGAACTCCATAACTCTCAATTTCCAGAAAAAAAGATACATGTAAGCTGTTGAACATTTTGAAACTGATTTGAGTTGGGGCTGTTCTGCAGCAACAACGCCCAGTCAAATTAATTGCAAATGTTCAACAGAATGTGTATTAAATAATAAAGACATACAATTCGAACACTTGACTGCCTAAACAAAGATCATAATGGGCTTAGTTACGTCATTCATTACGTATTGTGATTGCGACCTCAGTATACATGTGGCGTAATTGATTATGACATCAATCCTTGAGTGACATGTAGGATTCGTCTACCGTCGTTACTTTGTAGAGGAGATTCATTATCCCACCACTCCCAGATAACACAGCTCAGTATAGGCGTAGTATCGGCCCAGCATCGGCCCAGTAAGCCGCGTTATCAGGGCTATTTACAGATGGAGCACACATGTGTGTTTCGTTAGTTATTCAGGGAACACGGAACAGCGGTATAACCTTTTAGCAAACAGGTTCTGCTAGTTTGAGTTGCTCTACATGACTCTAAAATCCACTAATCATCATAAACCACTAACAGATTCAAATTGACAGATCAACATTTGAGGCGAGTGAAATTAATTGAAATTGCGTTGAATTAAGAATCTGCCAAGTGGATCATGACAGGGGTACACGGCGTTATTTATCACAATCACAAGGACCAGCCATCCAATCCAATAACATGATCGCATGGGATAATGAGAGATAATGGAATACAGCCAGATAAGGTCTGCAAATATTGGTAGAACATTACTCATACATCAGGCGATCCGAGCCAACATTAAGATATTTTAATACAATAACAGAGGAATCCGGTTTTAGTTATGCCCTGCCCATCCCTAGTCAAGCTCCACCCACGTTTTGTCAACGAATCTCAACCTCCAGAACATTATCCAGGTAGGCTGTTGAATATTTTGAAACTAATTTCACTGCCTATGGCAACAAGAGCGCCCAGTCAAATGAGTTTCAATATAGTCAACGTAGTGTTTATTAAATAGTAAAGTACTATTACCCGTTTCAGACGGACTAAATCTCGGCATTTATAGCATAATTGATTATGACATCAGCCTACATGTGACGCTGTTGATTATGACGTTATATGATTGACTGAGAAACTGGATTCGTCCGTGGGCTTGAGATCTGCTACAAGATACGTGACAATCTCGCTGTACTGATTGAACATGTTATACCAAATAGCGATTCCGGCAATATGCATTGTCAAATCACTCCTTGCCAAGTTGTGTTTACACGGCCAGCTGTAGTGGTATAAACATATGCCGCGTGACTCTGATGATAATAATTTCCCAATGAAATAAATCTATATATATATATATATTTAATTAAGATTTATGTTTCATTTTAGAATAACTAACTAAAATATCTGGCATCGCAGTACATTCCCCATGGCGTTGTACCAGTGAGTAAGTGATAACCCCGTGCGTCACAATTTTCAATCATTATCTACAAAATAAGATTATCCACCAGAATACGCACTTAAGCAGGACATAATAGGCACTACGCGGGTCAGACAGTAAAGGTAAAGCAGCCAACTACTTCCTTAACACCTCTTGTGTCAACGTACCCCTTTAAAAAATCAAGTTGGTAAAAACCGACATCTGCAGTGGTCATGAGGAATGTCCATTCGCAGTCTAAGAGAAGAATATAAAAAAAAATTTGCCACTGGAATGACTGGCTCGGTAACCGAGCAAAGTCATTCCAGTGGTAAATTTTCAAAAATTCTCTTCTTGGTCTGCAATTGGACACTGGCTAGGCAGAAATTTTAATCTTCTTAACCATTACACTTTTGATGAACGTCCATTTGAAGGATAACTGAAATCTATTTTCTGTAAATTTTCGTTATAAATTTACATAAATACTCTTTTTGGTTGCAAAATGCAAAATTTCCTTAACAAGTATTGGCAATTAAAGGTGCATATTAACACCAAAATGCTTGAAAATAAAATTGTATAGTTTTAGAGGCTTAAATTGTGTACCTCAATATAACGAAACGAAATAAAACTTAACATATAATGATTTCATTCCATATAAATACATTTCGTAGGTTTAGTTGTAAATTTGAATTAGGGACTCGTGCCTCTAATTCAATTTGGCAACATAAAAAATTACATTAATTTAGACGTGAAGAAATCATAATATGCTAAGATTTATTTCCTTTCATTAGATATAGGCACACAATTTCAGTCTCGAAAAGTATATAATTTTAACAATTTTATTTTAAAGCATTCTGGTGTGAATATGCCACTAAATGATTAATTGAAATAAATAGTATTTTGAGCGCTTTAATGCGCTGTCGACAGAAGAGGGGCTAACAATTCTTGTAGACCCTGACGGTCATTCTGTATCAGTTTCAAGACACCCCTACACTACACGTAAACTGTGGAATATTTAACGTGAAACTGGATAGGATCGCATTGCCAGTATTAGTCCCCGCCAGGACACTGTCTGTTCGTTAGTGGGACTGCGCACGCTTACAATAGTGTAACCCCTCTTGTGTCAATAACGCTGCTATTTATATCACTTAACAATTTAATTGCCAATACTTTTCAAAGAAATTTGATTTTTACAGGCAAAAAGAGTGTTTTTGTAAATTTATAACGAAAATTTCCAAAAAAATAGATTTTTGTTATCCTTTAAATGAACACTCATCAAACGCGTAATGGTCAGGAAAATTCAATTTCTGCTTAGTCATTGTCTAATTGCAGACCAAGAAGAAGAGTATTTCTGAAAGGTGACAACTGGAATGACTGGCTCGGTTTCCGAGCCAGTCATTCCAGTGGTAAAGTTTCAAAAATATGTTTCTCTTAACCTGCAAATGAACATTTCTTAAGATCAGTGCAGTGGTAGTTTTTTTTACCAACTTGACCACTAGCGGGTTAAGTTGATACAAGAGGGTATAACTTCCCGTCGTGATCATGGTAACAGTGACGTCAGAATAGTAGTTAGACAACACATCGAATGGACATGTCAATATGTGAATTTATATTAACATGATAAGGAATGGCGAGATCCGATCTACTACTTAAGTAAATGACGTCATAATCAATTACGCCACATGTAGGCTGATGTAATAATCAAAATGCATATTGAATGGCGTATCTAAGATTTAAAGGTCCGTCAAGTGTCCGATTTGTTTGGTCTTTGATGGATGTACTATTTAGCAAACATTATATTGAATAACAATAATTGCAGTAACAACACCCAGTCAAATTAGTTTCAAGATATTCAACGGAATTCCTGTATAATTACCTTGAAAATGGGATTTTGAGAAGTCACGCATCACAGTATATAAATCGATCCGATCACGCAAAATACGGCTTCTGCAGTGGTCTTGAGAAACGCCGATTTGCAGACCAAAAGAAGACTATCTTTTTAAAATTACCACTGGAATGACTGGCTCGATAACCTAACCAGTCATTCCAGTGGTACATTTTCAAAAATAGTATTCTCCTGGTCTGAAAATTGACATTTTCTATGAAAAAATTTACATCTTGAATGCATTCGAGGGTTAAAGGGTTAACTAGAAATTGTCGCGGAATAGCTAGAAATGGAACACTATATTTCATTGTCTTAAAACAACTCAGCGAATCAGAGCCGTCGACAGACACATTGTGCGTTATCAGACACACACAGGGCAGCAACCACTTCCAAGCAAATTATACGTGAACCAAAAATGTATAGCAATTCGGCAAATATAATGAAAGAAATATAATCTCGTAAAAGAGTGATTTTATGTAAACAAATTATTTCCCGGTCATTTTCATCAAATGGACATTCAATTTTTAACTATGCCCCGCCCATTTCTAGCTAAGCTCCACCCACACAACCCTCGTGTTGGGATCGATCACTCCCTGAACTGCCTGACTATCAATTTCCAGAAAACTATACAGGTAAGCTGTTGAATATTTTGAAATTAATTTTACTTGGCGCTGTTGCTGTCTAAGTCAGCAACAGCGTCCAGTCGAATTAGTTTCAAAATATTCAGCAGCATGTTTATTAAATAGTAAAGACATACAATTCGTACATGACGTCAGATGATAGATGGATACTCTGGAAAGGTGCGTCGTCATCGTCGCTCCGTCAAGGCCACCATTTTAAATGTATATGTTCATGGACCGAAATTGAGATAATGTTTCAATAATGTATGTGAGCACCTTTTGCATTGGTAACAGCATTACTATGTTTTCGCCAAAATTATGATTAGTAAAGACATACAATTCGCACAGCAACGCTTAGTCCGTCATCAATTAAGCGTTCATAATGAACTTATATGTGACATTCAATGACATCATTAATTATGACGTCACCATACACGTCACGCAGCTGATTATGACGTCACGCAATTGATGGATAAACTGGAAAGGTTCATTCATACACATTCGTGTAAAAGACTATTCCCGCATTCGTGATGGACGTACGTTATTCTGATGGAGACATCAGGTAACAGGTGCCAGATTTGATTATACGTTAATGCCAGCCCTGACACCTCTCTTGGTTTAAATTTCTCATCTCTTCTTAAAAGATACATATCCTAGCTAAATTTATGACTATTTGTTAATTTATGGACACTTTTACTAACTAGACCTGTAGCCGCCATTTTAGATAGATATTTGCTGGCGCCATTATTTCAGACTCTATTGTCTTCGCCGGTGAGCAATCGTTCGTATAAAACCATTCTCCTAACGCTAATGCTAGTCATTCTTCTGCTGACTTTCAAGTTGAGCACATAGATCGTCGCTGTGCTGACGAAGGGGCAAACATTTTGTAAATTTAGAGTTAACACCGCCTGTCGTTTACTGGTGAAATTAACTAAACATTACAGTACGCTGTGTAATAGCAAACACGCTGGTTAAGCGACACATCACTGGTGGTGCGGGCGAATATTGCCTTCAACATGTGTTTCACAAACAGGCGAACATGAAGTATTAATATCGCTAAGTACTGTTGGAATGAGAAATTGAAGAGGCGAAATTGTAGTAAATGCAACGAATTGTACATAACGAACAGGCGAATATTGGCCGAATATGCCAATCTCACCAGCATAAAAAACGTTTCACGAAGAGGCGAATATGTATTTTAGTTAATTACTGCCTTATTAATTAGGTAAACACATAATGGTAACATGTAGTCCGTAGAGGGGACCAAGCGCTTTCTATTGGTATGTCACTTTGAGTAATACATGTCTTTAAGAGTAGCATTATTTGTGATGGTAAATACAAAAAAACCTGAATGCGATTTTCTCAAAACTGTGATTTTCGATATTCGCCCCTTCGTCAGCATAGCGACGAGATGTGCATAGCATTGTTCAGTACCAGTTGTGTATATTTCCTATGTGCAAGTGACAACAAATATATTTATCACAAGTTTACTGAAAACTGATGCTGCCTATAGCAGCAACAACTCTCCTTCAAATTGTTGTCAATATAATCAGCTGATAATACAATTGTCACCTGATCAAAATTTGATAGCAATTTGGCTAAAAATCGTTGACGCAACAAGTTTCAATCAAATTGTTCTCAAAATAATCAGCAGTGTAGTCAACGTTGCACGATTTGCTGAGGATATTTTGTATGGCGTTATTCCTGATTAACTCTCAGTAGATACTGTTACATATGCAGGATTACCCCTAACGAATAGCAATTTAAGGATCTCATTGGTGTGGGGGAGTCAAAGATGTTCAGATGATAGTCTAAGAATAATCTAATGCTAATTTTTCTATATTTGGCTGCAAATTTGACTTATAAATTCACCGATAGCGTACTCTACCCACATCTCCACTCCCCTTGAGTGGGATCCGTTACCATATAGAGTAGCGTGACACTTTGAATGCACATTTGCGCGGGGACTCAGAAACAGGATACTTCAGGATGTTATCTGGTTGTTCTCTAGAAATAATTGAATAGTTTTTTTAAATTGTTTACGTAACTGTAATTACCTCCCGCGTTGTGATTTGTTCACCCGTGTAAATACGGGCAGTGGGTGGGTGGGGGGGGGAGGGGTTGGGGTGTAGGGGTTGGTCTGTTTTAATATATCTAATAGTGTACGTGATTGAATTTGTTAACGTTGAAATTGGAAAGCTTGGTCGCCAGGCGTCAATGTGCTTTGGCGATGAATTTGCCGATATGATAAATAAAAAGTTCCAGGAGTGGCAATATAACGAGATATAAGTTTAATTATATACGAACGTTTGGGTAACATAAAATCAGTACAGAGTTGTTCCACGAACGGATAAAGCAATCGATTAAAGCTCAATCTGTGAAACGAATCGTGATGTAACACAGAAGTCAAGCTGGCAAGAAGATAGCGTTTGCGCAATCAACGAAATACAGATTTTGTAATTATAATTATGAATACTTTAAGAATAACCTTAGCAGGCGTCTGTGTTCTAGCTCTCTGTGCCTTGACAATGAGTCTGGCAGTTGAAGAGAGATACGAAGAACCGATTTGTACTGGCAAACCCGCTGTGGAGTGGCTGCCGCACCCAACAAACTGCAGTCTATACTATGTCTGCCGGGGAGACGTTCACCGCAAATTC
>JAVVLW010003381.1:0-15000 GCA_034401795.1 Chaetoderma sp. LZ-2023a | reverse complement strand
CTGCATAGCGTTCTGACCACGCTGGTGTCGTCCCTGCTACCAAAGGTTGGGGGCCAGTTTCTCCCCATGCCTGGTACGGATCCTGTCCTCGGACAGGATTCTGGACTGGTTACCGAGGGGGCCGTCTCGTACGGCCCCCGGGCAGGCCCGTCTGGCTTCGGCCAGACGGGTTTCTGTTTCTCTGCGGCCACCTCCGGGTGGTCCAGTAGCGGTGGCCGGTCCGTCAGGTGTGGGAGCCGTCCGCCAGGACGGTTCCACGGTTGACTCGTCTAGTGACGACTCTTCGGAGTCTGAAGACGAGGAGGCCGAGGAGGAGAGGTTGCTGCGGCCCGTGAAGCCGCAGGTGGAGAATATGGAGGTTGATTCCGTCCTAGATGGAACCGGCCTCCATTTGTCTGGTTTGGCGCAAGCCAGGTCAGCGGCTCCGCCTGTGGCTGAGGCAAATCCGTTACCGTGCACCGGTTCCGTGCGGCTTGGTTTGGCACCAGCCGTCACGGGAACGGGTGTGCCGGGCCGGGCGTGGTACTCACCTATCTCGCCTGGTCCGGCAGCCAGATGTGGGGTGCCGTGGGCGGCCGTTTCCGGCTATGGTTCCGCGACTGCTACGGGTCCGTATGGTTTTCCGTGCGGACCTACCCCATGGACCGGAGTGTTTCATGGGGTGGCGGCGGAACCGTGTGGTACCGGAGTGCCTGGCGTGTCAGCCGTTGCTCCTTGCTGGGAGGCCGTGGCTGGCAGACCCGTGAGCACGTCAACGGGTGACGTTTGCGGGGGTGTCTTCATCGGCGGTAGATTGGTCAGATGCTCTGGCGTGGCTAGCCAGGGTTGACCCGTCTGTGGTTTCGACCACGGCCGATGAAGATGCGCCCCGTCCGTCGGTTGCGTCGATCAGGACGGGGATCTTGCCCGCGGCCCGGATCCAGTCAGTGGGACTGGATCCACGGTTCATAGAATGGTTGGATGCTATTTATAGCAAACAACTGATGACCAAGGGTCAGCTCCCTGCGGCCTCCAGGGAGGTGCGGGCAAGATGTCGTATTCTCCTTCGATCAATACTCACCATTCTGTTACTTCTGATATACAGCTGGCCTTGACAGCGGCTCTAGGATTATAGACTTAGAAAGCTTTACCGACTCCTGGGAACCGGGTACTCGGCTCCCAACTGCCGAGTACCCGTTTACCATAGAGCGCATTCTTGTTTGCATAGCGACAAGAGCAATACATGCTTTTTGCATTAAGGATTTTAGTGTTTTAAAATAATCTAAGTCTTTAATCAGTGATAGTTTGTGTGTTCTGAAAGGATTAACTAAGGACTATGGAGAATACCGCCCAAGACAACCAGGTTGTATTGTTCTTTATTATCCATAGTTAAAAGACTTAGGTCTCTAAATTTCGTTGTGTCGCATGTTCCAATTTCTGACCCCATAGAATCTGGGACGTGTGCTAACAACGATATATGCCAGACGATCGCCTTCTTTAAACCCCAACAGGCGATCGGCAGATATGAAAATAGGTGTTTGCTACAGTATTTCTAACACGAATATCGGCTGACGTCGTTCTCCGTAGAATCCGAGCGGGTGACGTCACACCCGGCGCTCGGATGTTTATGTGAAGAAAAATTTTTCATTAATTCACGCATCTTATTCTGGGTGCTGCGTACTAAAAATGGTACCGGAAACTTTAGAATGATCAAGTGTACGTGCGATCACGATCGGTTTGCAATGATCGGTGGTTTCAAAATTCTTGAGTAGATGTGTGGTCTGCGGTTTTACCGTGTGAGACAGCAGTTTTGTTATACATTTTGTTGTTTTCTTCACATATCGTGCTGCGTTCGTTAGGAGTATAATTTATATTGATTAGTAAATATACCCTGAATGCTATGCGATATGATTCCTGGAGCCGTTACACATCCTGGAGGATCTATTATGGGTGTGTTGTGCCCGCCGCGTACTTGTCGTCATAATCAATGCGATCGTTGTTGTAACGTGGTGGGGTGCGGGGAGGTTACGGTTAATTTATGAGTCAAATTATTTGAAAATTAATTGTCTGCCTTCCATCCGGGTCTCGTTCCGCTTGTTTATTGTAGGTTTGGGCTTATTTTATAGGCCAAGCCAGCCCCGCCATCATGTGACGACTGCCATAAGTTTGTCCGTGTAATGTTCAAGGACCATGTCTGTTTTAAGTGTGCCCTGTGTAATATAGATCATAGGTGTAATGTTTGTGCAGTGTGGTCCGTCGAAACGATGGTTAAGTTCCTTGCCCAGAAGGACTTGGCTGGGTCTGACGCGGGGTCAGGCGGTCCGAGAGTAAATCGTGGAGCGCCCGGTTCGGCCGGTGCGGGTGCTCTACGTCCCCAGCTGGAGGTGGCGGAGATGGCACCGCCGGCGTGGTTTGGTCCGGCTCTGCAGGGTTTTTCTGCATAGCGTTCTGACCACGCTGGTGTCGTCCCTGCTACCAAAGGTTGGGGGCCAGTTTCTCCCCATGCCTGGTACGGATCCTGTCCTCGGACAGGATTCTGGACTGGTTACCGAGGGGGCCGTCTCGTACGGCCCCCGGGCAGGCCCGTCTGGCTTCGGCCAGACGGGTTTCTGTTTCTCTGCGGCCACCTCCGGGTGGTCCAGTAGCGGTGGCCGGTCCGTCAGGTGTGGGAGCCATCCGCCAGGACGGTTCCACGGTTGACTCGTCTAGTGACGACTCTTCGGAGTCTGAAGACGAGGAGGCCGAGGAGGAGAGGTGGCTGCGGCCCGTGAAGCCGCAGGTGGAGAATATGGAGGTTGATTCCGTCCTAGATGGAACCGGCCTCCATTTGTCTGGTTTGGCGCAAGCCAGGTCAGCGGCTCCGCCTGTGGCTGAGGCAAATCCGTTACCGTGCACCGGTTCCGTGCGGCTTGGTTTGGCACCAGCCGTCACGGGAACGGGTGTGCCGGGCCGGGCGTGGTACTCACCTATCTCGCCTGGTCCGGCAGCCGGACGTGGGGTGCCGTGGGCGGCCGTTTCCGGCTATGGTTCCGCGACTGCTACGGGTCCGTATGGTTTTCCGTGCGGACCTACCCCATGGACCGGAGTGTTTCATGGTGTGGCGGCGGAACCGTGTGGTACCGGAGTGCCTGGCGTGTCAGCCGTGGCTCCTTGCTGGGAGGCCGTGGCTGGCAGACCCGTGAGCACGTCAACGGGTGACGTGTTTGCGGGGGTGTCTTCATCGGCGGTAGATTGGTCAGATGCTCTGGCGTGGCTAGCCAGGGTTGACACGTCTGTGGTTTCGACCACGGCCGATGAAGATGCGCCCCTTCTCCTTCGATCAATACTCACCATTCTGTTACTTCTGATATACAGCTGGCCCTGACAGCGGCTCTAGGATTATAGACTTAGAAAGCTTTACCGACTCCTGGGAACCGGGTACCCGGCTCCCCACTGCCGAGTACCCGTTTACCATAGAGCTCATTCTTGTTTGCATAGCAACAAGTGCAATACATGCTTTTCGCATTAAGGATTTTAGTGTTTTTTAAAAGAATCTAAGTCTTTAATCAGTGATAGTTTGTGTGTTCTGAAAGGATAACTAAGGACTATGGAGAATACCGCCCAAGATAACCAGGTTGTATTGTTCTTTATATCCATAGTTAAAAGACTTAGGTCTCTAAATTTCGTTGTGTCGCATGTTCCAATTTCTAACCCCATAGAATCTGGGACGTGTGCTAGCAACGATATATGCCAGACGATCGCCTTCTTTAAACCCCAACAGGCGATCGGCAGATATGAAAATAGGTGTTTGCTACGGTATTTCTAACACGAATATCGGCTGACGTCGTTCTCCGTAGAATCCGAGCGGGTGACGTCACACCCGGTCGCTCGGATGTTTATGTGAAGAAAATTTTTTTCATTAATCGCGCATCTTGTTCTGGGTGCTGCGTACTAAAAATGGTACCGGAAACTTTAGAATGATCAAGTTTACGTGCAATCACGATCGGTTTGCAATGATCGGTGGTTTCAAAATTCTTGAGTAGATGCGTGGTCTGCGGTTTTACCGTGTGGGACAGCAGTTGTTATACATTTTGTTGTTTTCTTCACATATCGTGCTGCGTTCGTTAGGAGTATAATTTATATTGATTAGTAAATATACCCTGAATGCTATGCGATATGATTCCTGGAGCCGTTACACATCCTGTAGGATCTATTATGGGTGTGTTGTGCCCGCCGCGTTCTTGTCGTCATAATCAATGCGATCGTTGTTGTAACGTGGCGGGGTGGGGTGCGGGAGGTTACGGTTAATTTATGAGTCAAAATATTTGAAAATTAATTGTCTGCCTTCCATCCGTGTCTCGTTCCGCTTGTTTATTGTAGGTTTGTGCTTATTTTATAGGCCAAGCCAGCCCCGCCATCATGTGACGACTGCCATAAGTTTGTCCGTGTAATGTTCAAGGACCATGTCTGTTTTAGGTGTGCCCTGTGTAATATAGATCATAGGTGTAATGTTTGTGCAGTGTGGTCCGTCGAAACGATGGTTAAGTTCCTTGCCCAGAAGGACTTGGCTGGGTCTGACGCGGGGTCAGGCGGTCCGAGAGGAAATCGTGGAGCGCCCGGTTCGGCCGGTGGGGGTGCTCCACGTCCCCAGCTGGAGGTGGCGGAGATGGCACCGCCGGCGTGGTTTGGTCCGGCTATGCAGGGTTTTCTGCATAGCGTTCTGCCCACGCTGGTGTCGTCCCTGCTACCAAAGGTTGGGGGGCAGTTTCTCCCCATGCCTGGTACGGATCCTGTCCTCGGACAGGATTCTGGACTGGTTACCGAGGGGGCCGTCTCGTACGGCCCCCTGGCAGTCCCGTCTGGCTTCGGCCAGACGGGTTCTGTCTCTCTGCGGCCACCTCCGGGTGGTCCAGTAGCGGTGGCCGGTCCGTCAGGTGTGGGAGCCGTCCGCCAGGACGGCTCCACGGTTTATTCGTCTAGTGACGGCTCTTCGGAGTCTGAAGACGATGAGGCCGAGGAGGAGAGGTTGCTGCGGCCCGTGAAGCCGCAGGTGGAGAATATGGAGGTTGATTCCGTCCTGGACGGAACCGGCCTCCATTTGTCTGGTTTGGCGCAAGCCAGGTCAGCGGCTCCGCCTGCGGCTGAGGCCAATCCGTTACCGTGCACCGGTTCCGCGCGGCTTGGTTTGTCACCAGCCGTCAGGGGAACCGGTGTGCCGGGCCAGGCGTGGTACTCACCTATCTCGCCTGGTCCGGCAGCCGGACATGGGGTGCCGTTGGCGCCCGTGGCCGGCTATGGTTCCGCGACGGTTACGGGTCCGTACGGTTTTCCGTGCGGACCTACCCCATGGACCGGAGTGTTTCATGGGGTGGCGGCGGAACCATGTGGTAGCGGAGTGCCTGGCGTGTCAGCCGTGGCTCCTGGCCGGGAGGCCATGGCTGGCAGACCCGTAAACATGTCAACGGGTGACGTGTTTGCGGGAGTATCTTCTTCGGAGTTAGACTGGTCTGATGCTCTGGCGTGGCTAGCCAGAGTTGACCCGTCTGTGGTTTCGGCCACGGCCGATGAAGATGCGCCCCGTCCGTCGGTTGCGTCGATTAGGACGGGGATTTTGCCCGCGGCCCGGATCCAGTCAGTGGGACTGGATCCACGGTTCATTGATTTGTTGGATGCTATTTATAGCAAACAACTAATGACCAAGGGTCAGCTCCCTGCGGCCTCCAGGGAGGTGCGGGCAAGGTGCCGTATTCCGCGGGGTGAATACGACAGGTATGGTGTAGTCCCGTCGGTCACGGAGGATGACCGATGGGTGCTGGGCGTCCAAAGTGCCGGTTCGGGTGGTCCCGGTCCGGCACTAGTGGATAAGGCCCAGGTACACCAGGAAGAAGTCCTGGCCCTATGCGATGAGGGTGTGAGGGCAGCCATGAGCGCTGTCAATCACTCCTATCGTCTACTTCAGTCGGTGTGGGCTGAAGCGGGGGCAGGCCACCCTGTGCCACCTGTGGCGCTATCGTGCGTTAATGACGGCTTGGTGCTGTCAATGGACGCATTGGCAAGGGTGCAAGCGCGTGTGACGAAGTCCAAGAGGCAAATGGTCATTGACCATATGCGTCCGGCTACGGCAGTCAAGGAGCGTCTTCTTGGGACGCCCCTGACAGGGCCTAGCATCTTTGGTGGCCAAGCGCGGGCCATCTTAGAGGACACCGCCAGTATTGCGCAGAATCGGTTAGCGGTAAATCTACAGCTAGAGCTAGTGCGGCAAGCGCACGCACTAGGGGCTGTGGGTAAGCCGCTAACAGTACAGCCTTCAAAGAAACAGAAAAAGCATAAGGGCAAGGCGAAAGCCAGGCCTATTGCGACGTCTGTTTCGGCTGGGTTTTCGGAGCCGCCGCCGGCGAAGAAACCCAGGAAGGCTGTAGAGGCGCCTACCCTCCCCAATGTTGCTCCGGACCGCCCTAGAGGTGGTAAGGGGAAGGGTAAGGGTAAGGCCTCAAAGGGCGGACAGAAGGGGCCGAAGCGTACCTGAGGGTACGCAAGCTCCCTTCATATCCGCCTGGACCGCACCTGTGCGACAGGAACAGCGGTGCCAGTTATACCCGTCGTGCCTAGAACGAAATGGTTCTCACTCTCTCTCGTTAAGAAGGGGGGGGGGGGGGCGGACTGCGAGCCGGACAACCCCGTTAGACGTCGAGGCGTCTATAGTGGGTGGAAGGCTCATGCGTTTCGTCGAGGCTTGGCGAGGTGTGACGTCAGACAGTCTGGTCCTGGGATGGTTATCCCAGGGTTACATGCCGGAGTGGTGGGACTTTCCGCCACAAAATCTGTCTTTGGCACCAGTCTGGACACCCGTACCAAGGGAGCCAGACAAGTTAGAAGCCGTTCAAAAGGAAGTGTCGGGTTTGCTTCTGAAAGGAGCAATAAAACCAGCAAACCGGAACACTCCAGGCTTCTATTCAAACATGTTCCTTGTCCCCAAGAGCACGGGGGGATGGAGACCCATACTCAATCTCAGGCCATTAAATTGGTTTATCCATACGCCTCGGTTCCAGATGGAAACACCGAGGTCGGTAATGGCGGGATTGAGGAAAGGAATGTGGTGTGTATCGATCGATCTGAAAGATGCATATTTCCACATTCCGATCAATCGGAGTTGGCACAGGTTTCTGAGATTTGCGTTTCAGAATCAAGTATGGGAGTTTACAGTTCTCCCGTTTGGCCTGTCGACAGCTCCGAGGGTTTTCACAAGAGTGGTCCTTGCGGTGACAGCGTTTCTCAGAAAAGAGAACGTGGCGCTACACACCTACATAGACGACTGGCTGCTCAAGGCAGACTCGGCAGCCAGGTTGAACGTGGATACTGCTCTGACTCTGAAGTTACTTTCAGATCTAGGCTGGTTAGTCAACGAGGAGAAATCCGAGTTGACACCCACTCAACATTTCGTTTATTTGGGGATGTGATTCGACCTCGAGGAGGGCAGGGTTTACCCGTCAGAGCCCAGAGTGGTGTCTCTGTTAGCCATCCTCGGGAGTTTTCGAGTGGGAAACCACATTCAGGCGAGGCGGTTCCTTCAGATGCTGGGCATGATGGTCTCCATGGAGCAGGTTATCCCGTACGCTGCTCTAATGCGAAGACCTATCCAGTTGTATCTGATGTCTCTGTGGAAACAGAGAACAGAACCCCTGTCAAAACTGGTGCCAGTTTTGGAGCCGATAATATCGCATCTTCTATGGTGGAAACAGCGTCAGAATCTCCTAATAGGGGTTTCGCTGCACCTACCCCACCCCCAGCTGTCCGTTTACACGGATGCATCGCTGGAAGGGTGGGGTGCCTGCCTGGGAGAACACCAGGTCTCGGGCACATGGACTCTCCCGGAGAGTCAGCTGCATATCAATCTGTTGGAAATGATGGCAGTGGAACTGGCGTTGGAAGAATTCCTTCCGATGATCAGGGGCAAGGTGATATTGATACGGTCGGACAATTCGACAGTAGTATCATATATAAATCGCCAAGGAGGGACCAGGTCGCCCACCCTGTGCATCAGGGTGTGGCACTTGATTCAATGGTGCAGGAATTACTCGGTTGTTTTGAAAGCAGCTCATATTCCTGGCCGATTGAACATTCTGGCGGATGCTTTGTCTCGCAGACAGAGAATCCTGCCAACAGAATGGTCCCTCAACCCTCCAGTTCTACGACGGATCTTCGAGCATTGGGGCAAACCCAACGTGGACTTGTTCGCCACAAAGGAAAATGCTCAAATCATGACATATGTCTCGCCGATTCCAGATCCAAATGCCGTCGATACAGACGCTCTGGCAATAAGCTGGAGAGGGATGCACGCTTACGCGTATCCACCCACCATTCTTCTACCGAAGGTATTGGTGAAGGTCAGGGAGGAACCGTGTCTGGTCCTGCTAATAGCGCCGTATTGGCCGAGCAGGGCGTGGTTCACGGATCTTCTAGATCTGCTGGTGGAAAATCCTGTGCAGTTGCCCGAGATTCCGAACATAATCTCCCAGGCCAAGGGACGCTTCCTACACGAGCGTCCCGAAATGTTCAAATTGACTGCGTGGATGTTGTCAAACAACGTTCCACGTCGGAAGGCGTTTCTCGACAGGCTGCTGATTTCATCGCGGCTGCGAGAAGGAGGTCAACCTTCAAGTCATATAACAACAAGGTTAACAGATTTGCAGACTGGTGTGAAGAAAAGGGTATTGATACCTTTCAATCCACTATTCAGCAAATAGCAGACTTTCTCTGTGAGCTGTTCTTTACAGGACTAGCTCCCGTCACAATTGCTGGATACAAGTCAGCTTTGGCATCAGTTATCCCTTGTCTAGCCAACAGGGATAGTCCAGAGGTGGCCCAGTTAAACGTGATGTTGAAGGGAATGAGCAATCTCCGCCCGAGACAACCGGTAGTCATTCCAGCCTGGAGTCTATCTTTAGTGCTTAATGTACTGGCCAAGCACCCATTCGAACCGTTGCGTTCGGCTAGTCTAAAGCATTTGACTCTAAAGGCGGTCTTTCTATTGGCAGCTTCCTCAGCTAGAAGGCGCAGTGAGATCCATGCGCTTTCGGCAGAGAGGAACCGATTTATTGTTTCTGGAGAAGGTCTGCGTCTTCTGCCAAGAGCAGAATTTATGTCAAAGAACCAATCTTTGAGATATCCCGGCAAACCGATCATTATACCGAAGTTAACCAGGTTTGATCGTGATGCCAGTGTCTGGTGCCCGGTCCGTGCTTTGACTAAGTACAAGAAACGGACTGACTCGTTACGGTCGAACGATAGACATCTGTGGATCTGCCATAAAAAGCCTTATGGCGCCGCATCCATGGATACTATCTCTCGTTGGGTGGTCGAATGCATTCAGACTACTCATGAGATGGCGACTGGGCACCAGGTGCAGGGCGTAAGGGCACACGATGTTAGAGGAATAGCCGCCTCGACCGCCCTTTACAATGGTGTTCCGTTAGAGGACATCATGGCCGTTGCACAATGGCACTGTGAGTCCTCATTTACGGATTACTATATGAGGGATGTGTCAGACTCAGCCAATCCACTCGCTTTAGCTGTTTTGAAACGATAGTTAGTGACCACACTGCTTTTCCCCTTTTTTCACTTTGGTAAGAAAAGAACCTAAAGCAGGCATGGTCAAGCGAGAGGATGTCAACCAGATTGTGTCACTGATGGCCGAACCGGTGTATGGTTGTAGGCGGTACGTCTGAAGTCCTGTTATCATAAGGTAATTCAACAAGTGAGAGTTTTTTGTATTATGTATATGTATCATGTTCATTCATCGTATATATTCATGCTCATTCCCAGGCTAATACAAGCGATATGCAGGGAGTAGTTAACCCTCTTGGCATATTGGTGTTTCAGGCGAGATACATGTTCGTTAGTTCTCTCCCTTTTCTTAGGAGGAAAAAGGGGGGGGGGCTGTGACGCGAATGTGATTCGGTTCCGTGAACTTGACGGTCCTTTTAGGTCTCCGTTAGTCAAGTTTGAAGTCTAAAATCTTTCTCCAAGGGGCAAAATTAGCATGTATGGCTTGCCCCTTCCCACCAGGTTACTGATCAAATCTGGTGTATATCAGAAGTAACAGAATGGTGAGTATTGATCGAAGGAGAATGCAGGAAATGTCAATTTCCCTTTCTCCGAGATCTAACAATACTCACCATTCTGTTACGGACCCAGCCTCCCAGCCCCACGGAGGCAAGCCATAGTTTTCTCTTGTTTGGTGGCTATGCAAACAATATGAGCTCTATGGTAAACGGGTACTCGGCAGTGGGGAGCCGGGTACCCGGTTCCCAGGAGTCGGTAAAGCTTTCTAAGTCTATAATCCTAGAGCCGCTGTCAGGGCCAGCTGTATATCAGAAGTAACAGAATGGTGAGTATTGTTAGATCTCGGAGAAAGGGAAATTGACATTTCCTGCAGTCCGTCGGTTGCGTCGATCAGGACGGGGATCTTGCCCGCGGCCCGGATCCAGTCAGTGGGACTGGATCCACGGTTCATAGAATGGTTGGATGCTATTTATAGCAAACAACTGATGACCAAGGGTCAGCTCCCTGCGGCCTCCAGGGAGGTGCGGGCAAGATGTCGTATTCTCCTTCGATCAGTACTCACCATTCTGTTACTTCTGATATACAGCTGGCCTTGACAGCGGCTCTAGGATTATAGACTTAGAAAGCTTTACCGACTCCTGGGAACCGGGTACTCGGCTCCCAACTGCCGAGTACCCGTTTACCATAGAGCGCATTCTTGTTTGTATAGCGACAAGAGCAATACATGCTTTTTGCATTAAGGATTTTAGTGTTTTAAAATAATCTAAGTCTTTAATCAGTGATAGTTTGTGTGTTCTGAAAGGATTAACTAAGGACTATGGAGAATACCGCCCAAGACAACCAGGTTGTATTGTTCTTTATTATCCATAGTTAAAAGACTTAGGTCTCTAAATTTCGTTGTGTCGCATGTTCCAATTTCTGACCCCATAGAATCTGGGACGTGTGCTAACAACGATATATGCCAGACGATCGCCTTCTTTAAACCCCAACAGGCGATCGGCAGATATGAAAATAGGTGTTTGCTACAGTATTTCTAACACGAATATCGGCTGACGTCGTTCTCCGTAGAATCCGAGCGGGTGACGTCACACCCGGCGCTCGGATGTTTATGTGAAGAAAAACTTTTCATTAATTCACGCATCTTATTCTGGGTGCTGCGTACTAAAAATGGTACCGGAAACTTTAGAATGATCAAGTGTACGTGCGATCACGATCGGTTTGCAATGATCGGTGGTTTCAAAATTCTTGAGTAGATGTGTGGTCTGCGGTTTTACCGTGTGAGACAGCAGTTTTGTTATACATTTTGTTGTTTTCTTCACATATCGTGCTGCGTTCGTTAGGAGTATAATTTATATTGATTAGTAAATATACCCTGAATGCTATGCGATATGATTCCTGGAGCCGTTACACATCCTGGAAGATCTATTATGGGTGTGTTGTGCCCGCCGCGTACTTGTCATCATAATCAATGCGATCGTTGTTGTAACGTGGTGGGGTGCGGGGAGGTTACGGTTAATTTATGAGTCAAATTATTTGAAAATTAATTGTCTGCCTTCCATCCGGGTCTCGTTCCGCTTGTTTATTGTAGGTTTGGGCTTATTTTATAGGCCAAGCCAGCCCCGCCATCATGTGACGACTGCCATAAGTTTGTCCGTGTAATGTTCAAGGACCATGTCTGTTTTAAGTGTGCCCTGTGTAATATAGATCATAGGTGTAATGTTTGTGCAGTGTGGTCCGTCGAAACGATGGTTAAGTTCCTTGCCCAGAAGGACTTGGCTGGGTCTGACGCGGGGTCAGGCGGTCCGAGAGTAAATCGTGGAGCGCCCGGTTCGGCCGGTGCGGGTGCTCTACGTCCCCAGCTGGAGGTGGCGGAGATGGCACCGCCGGCGTGGTTTGGTCCGGCTCTGCAGGGTTTTTCTGCATAGCGTTCTGACCACGCTGGTGTCGTCCCTGCTACCAAAGGTTGGGGGCCAGTTTCTCCCCATGCCTGGTACGGATCCTGTCCTCGGACAGGATTCTGGACTGGTTACCGAGGGGGCCGTCTCGTACGGCCCCCGGGCAGGCCCGTCTGGCTTCGGCCAGACGGGTTTCTGTTTCTCTGCGGCCACCTCCGGGTGGTCCAGTAGCGGTGGCCGGTCCATCAGGTGTGGGAGCCGTCCGCCAGGACGGTTCCACGGTTGACTCGTCTAGTGACGACTCTTCGGAGTCTGAAGACGAGGAGGCCGAGGAGGAGAGGTTGCTGCGGCCCGTGAAGCCGCAGGTGGAGAATATGGAGGTTGATTCCGTCCTAGATGGAACCGGCCTCCATTTGTCTGGTTTGGCGCAAGCCAGGTCAGCGGCTCCGCCTGTGGCTGAGGCAAATCCGTTACCGTGCACCGGTTCCGTGCGGCTTGGTTTGGCACCAGCCGTCACGGGAACGGGTGTGCCGGGCCGGGCGTGGTACTCACCTATCTCGCCTGGTCCGGCAGCCGGACGTGGGGTGCCGTGGGCGGCCGTTTCCGGCTATGGTTCCGCGACTGCTACGGGTCCGTACGGTTTTCCGTGCGGACCTACCCCATGGACCGGAGTGTTTCATGGGGTGGCGGCGGAACCGTGTGGTACCGGAGTGCCTGGCGTGTCAGCCGTGGCTCCTTGCTGGGAGGCCATGGCTGGCAGACCTGTGAGCACGTCAACGGGTGACGTGTTTGCGGGGGTGTCTTCATCGGCGGTAGATTGGTCAGATGCTCTGGCGTGGCTAGCCAGGGTTGACCCGTCTGTGGTTTCGACCACGGCCGATGAAGATGCGCCCCGTCCGTCGGTTGCGTCGATCAGGACGGGGATCTTGCCCGCGGCCCGGATCCAGTCAGTGGGACTGGATCCACGGTTCATAGAATGGTTGGATGCTATTTATAGCAAACAACTGATGACCAAGGGTCAGCTCCCTGCGGCCTCCAGGGAGGTGCGGGCAAGATGTCGTATTCTCCTTCGATCAATACTCACCATTCTGTTACTTCTGATATACAGCTGGCCTTGACAGCGGCTCTAGGATTATAGACTTAGAAAGCTTTACCGACTCCTGGGAACCGGGTACTCGGCTCCCAACTGCCGAGTACCCGTTTACCATAGAGCGCATTCTTGTTTGCATAGCGACAAGAGCAATACATGCTTTTTGCATTAAGGATTTTAGTGTTTTAAAATAATCTAAGTCTTTAATCAGTGATAGTTTGTGTGTTCTGAAAGGATTAACTAAGGACTATGGAGAATACCGCCCAAGACAACCAGGTTGTATTGTTCTTTATTATCCATAGTTAAAAGACTTAGGTCTCTAAATTTCGTTGTGTCGCATGTTCCAATTTCTGACCCCATAGAATCTGGGACGTGTGCTAACAACGATATATGCCAGACGATCGCCTTCTTTAAACCCCAACAGGCGATCGGCAGATATGAAAATAGGTGTTTGCTACAGTATTTCTAACACGAATATCGGCTGACGTCGTTCTCCGTAGAATCCGAGCGGGTGACGTCACACCCGGCGCTCGGATGTTTATGTGAAGAAAAATTTTTCATTAATTCACGCATCTTATTCTGGGTGCTGCGTACTAAAAATGGTACCGGAAACTTTAGAATGATCAAGTGTACGTGCGATCACGATCGGTTTGCAATGATCGGTGGTTTCAAAATTCTTGAGTAGATGTGTGGTCTGCGGTTTTACCGTGTGAGACAGCAGTTTTGTTATACATTTTGTTGTTTTCTTCACATATCGTGCTGCGTTCGTTAGGAGTATAATTTATATTGATTAGTAAATATACCCTGAATGCTATGCGATATGATTCCTGGAGCCGTTACACATCCTGGAGGATCTATTATGGGTGTGTTGTGCCCGCCGCGTACTTGTCGTCATAATCAATGCGATCGTTGTTGTAACGTGGTGGGGTGCGGGGAGGTTACGGTTAATTTATGAGTCAAATTATTTGAAAATTAATTGTCTGCCTTCCATCCGGGTCTCGTTCCGCTTGTTTATTGTAGGTTTGGGCTTATTTTATAGGCCAAGCCAGCCCCGCCATCATGTGACGACTGCCATAAGTTTGTCCGTGTAATGTTCAAGGACCATGTCTGTTTTAAGTGTGCCCTGTGTAATATAGATCATAGGTGTAATGTTTGTGCAGTGTGGTCCGTCGAAACGATGGTTAAGTTCCTTGCCCAGAAGGACTTGGCTGGGTCTGACGCGGGGTCAGGCGGTCCGAGAGTAAATCGTGGAGCGCCCGATTCGGCCGGTGCGGGTGCTCTACGTCCCCAGCTGGAGGTGGCGGAGATGGCACCGCCGGCGTGGTTTGGTCCGGCTCTGCAGGGTTTTTCTGCATAGCGTTCTGACCACGCTGGTGTCGTCCCTGCTACCAAAGGTTGGGGGCCAGTTTCTCCCCATGCCTGGTACGGATCCTGTCCTCGGACAGGATTCTGGACTGGTTACCGAGGGGGCCGTCTCGTACGGCCCCCGGGCAGGCCCGTCTGGCTTCGGCCAGACGGGTTTCTGTTTCTCTGCGGCCACCTCCGGGTGGTCCAGTAGCGGTGGCCAGTCCGTCAGGTGTGGGAGCCGTCCGCCAGGACGGTTCCACGGTTGACTCGTCTAGTGATGACTCTTCGGAGTCTGAAGACGAGGAGGCTGAGGAGGAGAGGTTGCTGCGGCCCGTGAAGCCGCAGGTGGAGAATATGGAGGTTGATTCCGTCCTAGATGGAACCGGCCTCCATTTGTCTGGTTTGGCGCAAGCCAGGTCAGCGGCTCCGCCTGTGGCTGAGGCAAATCCGTTACCGTGCACCGGTTCCGTGCGGCTTGGTTTGGCACCAGCCGTCACGGGAACGGGTGTGCCGGGCCGGGCGTGGTACTCACCTATCTCGCCTGGTCCGGCAGTCGGACGTGGGGTGCGGTGGGTGCCCGTGTCCGGCTATGGTTCCGCGACTGCTACGGGTCCGTACGGTTTTCCGTGCGGACCTACCCCATGGACC
>JAVVLW010003379.1:0-18000 GCA_034401795.1 Chaetoderma sp. LZ-2023a | reverse complement strand
GCCCTTTCTCCCAGCTCTTTTCCTGCACTTCAGCGTTGAAGGCATTTTCTTATGACGGAGGCCTGCATGAGGCACTTACCTCTCACAACAACAATATTTTCTTTGTGTGTGTGTTAGGGGTATACTAGTTTTTATTAAACTAACTAGTGACTTCGCTGTGGATGCTTCTCTTCTGGAGATACCTCTGCGAATTCAAGAACATGTGAGATACCTCTGGCGACACCACGTGGAAAGAACACCAGATAGCTCTATGTTGTGTATTATTGTGTGCTCATCTAATGTCAAACGATTCATCTTGTTTGTATAGTATATTAATATTTCTACTGTTTTAATTACAAATTGTTCCATATCTCTAAATTAGTTGGGATAGACACACCGGTGACACAAATAGTTGGGACGACACCGTGTGGTTCAATCTTGGTGGCAATGGTCGCACGGCCCCACTGGAACATCAGCGTTCCACCAGCTCTAGAAGTCGGTCTTTGTATTCTCGGAAAGACATCATACGGGATCCGCAACCTGAAGATCCGAAGCTAACCAGCAATCCCGGTAATCATGCACTTGTGGTACGATGGGCGGGAACATCATAGCGGACCAGTACATATCCCGCGCGAGCTACAACTCCATCGAAAATTAACGAAAATGTGTGACAATCGAACTTGCTCTGTAACTCCTTTTACTAAAGCGATTTACCAATTTTCCCTTAAATATCTTGAAGGAGTGTGGAAAAAAGTGCGGAAAGCTGATATTTCTTGTATTTCTTAAGTCGAAAATGGGCATAATTCCAACAAAAATTTACGCATACATCTGAAACTCGAACTTGGTCTGTAACTGCGCATAACAAAGCAATAAACCAATTCTCAGTTGAATACATTGAGACTGCGAAAGTAGTGCGGAAAGTCAACTGTGACAGACAGACAGACAGACAGACAGACAGACAGACAGACAGACAGACAGACAGACAGACAGACAGACAGACAGACAGACAGACAGACAGACAGACAGACAGACAGACAGACAGACAGACAGACAGACAGACAGACAGACAGACAGACAGACAGACAGACAGACAGACAGACAGACAGACAGACAGACGTCCATCCTGACATCCAGGTTGAGTGCTATCCTGGTGCCGCATTATCACATTTCAGAACAATGGCTATGCGACACCAGGATGGCCCTAGCCCGGAGAAGATCATCTTGAATATTGGCATCAACTCCAAAAATGAGAATCCAACCAAAGCCTCAAGCCATTTACGGTTCATGGCTCGTGAATTTAAAAACACCTTCCCTAATGCGGAGTTGCACTTTGCTGAGATTAACTTCTCTGATAGCTTGTCAGACAGGCAAAGGTACTGTCTCAAGCGTATCAACGAATCAGCAAGGTCCAACTGCCACGTTGATAAGGTCATCCCCAAAATTTCTGATGCGAATTTTCATGTTGAGAAGGATAGAATCCATTGGACGAAAGAAACAGCTAATTGTATTTATAACCATTGGTTGACGGTACTTAGTTTAAACTAAATGTGGGTCAAGGCAATAGCTCCCCTAACATAGGATTAGGAACAAACCTTGTCAATTTAGCAGCTGACTATGATCTCTCACCATCTGAAAAATCAATTCTCGATCGTGGTCTTACTTTTATACCAACTCCAAAACCAAAAACAGGATTAGATTTGCTTTTAGACACAGGTCTTATTGAAGTAGCTAATTTTGGTCATTCAGTAAAAATAGCCCATCATTTTCGAAATTTAAATGGAGAGTCAAAACCATTCACTGGAAAATCCGGTTGGGACCCTCCAGATAGGCTAGTTGATGACAATGTTAAAGCAACCATAAAAACGGTTGCTGGTATAGCCAGATCATTGCCAGTTACAAACAATAAGCAAAACCTTTCATTTCTCGAACGACAGGCTATCAACAAATTACGTAGAAATCAAAATATTATTATAAAACCAGCCGATAAAGGTTCAGCAACTGTGATTATGTCTAGAGAAAACTACATCCGCGAGGCCGAAAGGCAGTTAACTAACACCAGGCATTACAGAAAACTTGATAATTTAATTTGGCCTCAGAACCGACAAAATTTCATTGAAATACTTAATTCATTGCATACAGATAAGTACATCGATAAGAAACAGCTAAAGTATCTGCTAGGTGAGAATAATCCACAAAATCGGACATTTTATATCTTGCCTAAAATCCATAAACCTATCAGCACCTGGTTAGATCCATTGACCCCGCCTGGACGACCCATCATTTCAGACTGTGGCAGTGAGTCTTATGGCATTTCAGAATATATTGATTACTATTTAAAGCCCATTGCTAATAGACACAAGAGCTTTCTCAAGAACACAGAACACTTTCTTTCAAAGCTATCCAAATTGTCAGTTCCGAAAGATGCATATTTAGTCACATTAGACATAGATGCTATGTATACCAATATAGATATTGATGCTGGAGTCAATGCTATTAAGAATTCTTTTGTCAAATTTCCTGATCCAGATCGACCAGACACGGAAATTCTAAAATTATTAGAGCTAAGTCTTAAAGGAAACGATTTCCAATTTAATGGTGAAAATTACCTTCAAATCTGTGGTTGCGCAATGGGTAAACGATTCAGCCCAAATTTTGCCACGATTTATGTTGCAGAGTGGGAAGAGGAGGCACTGAACAAATCAACCAAAAAGCCTCTTCTTTACCTCAGATATCTAGATGACATCTTCATAGTTTGGCAACATTCAGAAGAAGACTTTTGGGAATTTTTTCGCATTTTAAATAACCAAGATTCAAATATCAAGCTAAAAGCTACTATTAGTGGAACATCTGTTGACTTTTTAGATGTCACGATCTATAAGGGTCCTCAATTTGATTCCTCTGGAAAATTAGAATATAAAGTATTCTTTAAGCCAACAGACTCACATCAGCTGCTTCACAAAAAATCATTTCATCCTCCACACACATTTAAAGGTTTGATCAAATCGCAAATCATAAGATTTTTTCGAAACTCTAGCAGCAGGCAAAATCTGAATAATGCATGCTCTACTCTGTTTGATGCTTTGAAAGCACGAGGCTATTCAGCCCGTTTTCTTCGAAAAATTAAAGCAGACACCATCAATGAGCTTGAAAATCTAAAACCTCATAGCGGACCCGACTTTGAGCCTGTCCAAATTAAACACAATAAACCAATCATGTGCGATGGATCAGTTTCTAAATGCGACAAAAATAGATGCAAAGTAAACAACTATATTGTAAACCAACAAACATTCCTGAGCTTTCAAACTAAAAATGAATATCATATCCGAACTAATATGCATTGTGATTCTGAGAATGTAGTCTATTTGATCAATTGTGCCCTTTGCCAGAAACAGTATGTTGGTGAAACAAAAAATGCATTTAGAGTGCGTGCTAGACGCCACGTTTCTGATATTAACACCTCAGCAGATACGCCAATTGCTCAACATTTCCAACTTCCTGATCATTCAGTTGAACATCATTTTGAAATCATGCCAATAGAACAGATTCCGACCTTCGATAGTGAGGAAGTAATGACTTCGTTTCGCAAAATCCGAGAAGGCCATTGGATTAGAACACTCCAAACAAAAGCACCATTTGGAATAAATGTAGATTCGGGAATATCACAAAAGAACAAAATTATCCCATTTCAACTCATATACAATAGACGTAATGTTGAATTAGCAAAAACCATGAAAGACGAATATTCACAGTTGCAATCTAAATTAAAGGAACCGATCAAAGCACGACCAGTAATAGCTTACAATAGAAATCCAAACCTGAAAGATTTGCTAGTAAGATCAAAGTTAGACCTTATAGTTCCTGATAACAATGACAAGGTTTCATCCCTCCCTACCTATTCTTAAATAAATCTAATCCCAACCAAAATCAATGGTGGGGCAACATGAAATCATATCCGTAGGACATCTTTTAATTTTGTGTCTGCAAAAGTGTGTGTGCGTGCGTGCTTGCGTTCGTTCGTTCGTTCGTTCGTTCGTTCGTTCGTTCGTTCGTTCGTTCGTTCGTTCGTTCGTTCGTTCGTTCGTTCGTTCGTTCGTTCGTTCGTGCGTCCGGGCGTTTGTTCGTATGTGTGTATGTGTGTGTGGGTGTGCTCGTACATCCGCACGTGTGTGCATCTATACTTGCGTGGGTGTATGTGTGCGTGTGTGTGTGTGGGTGCATTAATTCGTGAGTACATTAGTGCGTGGGTGTGTGCGTGCATGCATTCGTGCGTTCGTTCGTGCATGCGTTCATGCATGCATTATTGCGTGCATTCGTGCATGTATTACTGTGTGCATGTGTTATTGCATGCATTCGTGCATTCGTTCAGATGTGTGCGTGCGTGCGTGCGTGCGTGCGTGCGTGCGTGCGGGCGGGCGTGCATTCGTGTGTGTGTGATTTCTCTATAATGTAGGATCAATCCCAGCCTTTACCTGTTAAAGCGACCTACTGATAAGTTCATTTTACCCCAACTAATCTCAAGGGGGGACCACTCTAAGCAAATCTAAACTTGGTCTCGATAGGACAAATTTAGGTAAAGAAATTTGTAATTAAATTCCTGTGCCAATGCGTTTTTTTCAATGTAAAGACGGACTTGCTTGTGCCAGGCCTCCATATTTGTCCCAAATCAAACAATTTTAAACTGTTAATATTTATAAATACACTGTCGGAATTGGTCTGCCGGTAGCTGATGTTTCGTTTGCGCGGTCGTCCATACCTGCAATCATGCGTTCGTTCGTTCGTTCGTTCGTTCGTTCGTTCGTTCGTTCGTTCGTTCGTTCGTTCGTTCGTTCGTTCGTTCGTTCGTTCGTTCGTTCGTTCGTTCGTTCGTTCGTTCGTTCGTTCGTTCGTTCGTTCGTTCGTTCGTTCGTTCGTGCGTGCGTGCGTGCGTGCGTGCGTGCGTGCGTGCGTGCGTGCGTGCGTGCGTGCGTGCGGGCGTCCGCGCATTCATATGTGCTTATATTCATTCATTCATTCATTCGTCCACCTATCTGTTCACTCATCCTGTCACCTGTCCTTGGCCTCTCTATTGGTTTACTGGTCTGTGCCTCTCAGACATCAATTGATTGTCTGTGTGGATGGACTGATGGATGGATTACTGGGTTGGTGTCCGGGTGGGCGCATGGATTGTTTGGACATATATGTTTGTAAAGGTACAAACCACCTCTCTTCCACAACCACCTGTCTTATTTTAATCTTATTTTTTCAACAGCCACACCAAATCATTGCAAAGAGGCAATTAGCACTTTGCAATAACTAAGTGAATAAATTAAACCAAATTCGGAAATGAAATTGTAGCTTTCACCCATTTTCCTATTCATTTGTTCAGTCGTCTAGTCATCCACCGGGTGTCTGTCTATCAGTTTACAAATCTGTTCTCCCCTTAATCAAGTATTTGTTTAGGTGGATGGCAGGATGGACTGATTGATGGATTAATATGCTGGTGTCTGTGCGGGTGAATGAGTACATGGGTTGTTGGACATATAAGCGTACAAAGCTCAAACAACCTGTGATTTACAACCACCTCTCTTTTGAATGAATCTCACTAGATCAACAACATTCAGTCAATCCACAATGGATCATCCTATGTCAGAAAGACCGGCTCAAAACTATTTGTTTATTCCTATTTTCGAACACAGGGCAACGCCAACTTATTACAAAGAAGTAATCAATGCTTTGTAATGACTGAGTGAACCGATTTGCCCAGATCAAAAAACTGTATAACTCCTAACTATCAGAATTTGTTCCTATTTTCGAACACACGGCAACGCCAACTTATTACAAAGAAGTAATCAACGCTTTGTAATGACTGAGTGAACCGATTCCCCAAGATCAAAAAACTGTATAACTTGTCAGAATTTGTTTATATAATCTTTATTCAGGAAACCTGTCCCTTGCAGTACTCAAACAGCAAGTAAATTACTCTCAGCCGCCATGATCAAACATATCTCGGCAGCATTTGATCTAATGACTGACCAAATAGCCCTCATTGTTATTCTCACACCTTAATCGCCTGAAACGAACCGGCGTACTAGCCCATGCTACAGTTAGATAAGCTCGATAGAATTAAGCAATCACGCCTTTTGTATTAGCTGTTTGACTTCAGTAGCGCCCAAAGCGCACATTGATCTAAAGCAGGTCTTCGGGTTTAGTTTGATCTTTTGTGGAGAGACTGAATTAATAGTTGATCAGTAGTCACCATTGCAGTAATTCTCCTATAAATATGTAAGAATTATCAGTTGCCATTAGACCAGTTTTTTCGCTGCATGACGAAGACCATTACGTCGAAAGCGCTCCAGCAACTGACAGTGTAAGCTTTAATTAAATATATATATAATAATCTTGTATTAATTGTTCTTATTTTTCAGTCTCTAAATTGTTTCAACACATATCGCTCTAGTTAATATTTGGAATTTAACTTTTTTGAACTTTTCTGACTAAATTTGACATAAATCTGTAGAAATTTGATTACGTTCTAAAATGGCCAAGAATTTCAACGGCCCAGTAGGTAAAGGACGCAAATCTGGCAACCCAGCGTCCAACTTTTCTTCAACCAAAAGTGCTCCTAACCAGTCTGTTCAGGCCTTTCAGAGACTGGTTAAGATGTACTTCCATGTGTTGCAATGCTTGCATCACTATGGTCTTTTACGAGAGCATTTGGCATCAGACTCTCTCCCGAAATCTCTCAGCATGAAAATGGAGGAGATGAACTCGTTTTTCTGCCCTGCCTTACGAGATGACGAATTTTTGAAATCGACCAGCATGATAAACCAAATTTGGGCTCATAGCTGCTTAGAAAATTTAATCAAACATTATCGAAGCAAATTGGACAAATTAAAGGCAGAGGTAAAAGTGGCCGAATCTAATGTAATTCTTGATCTAGACAGAGCCAAAGGCATAGCATTGAAATGGGGTAGGCAAAATTTTGGAAATAAATTGGCCACAACGACAATCACAAATTTTTGGAAATTTTTGGCAGAAATAGCTAGTGATAAGCAAAATAGAGTGATGTCTCTACCAACACCGGCTGCCACATCGAGTACAGGTTCAGGTTATCATTCAACAATGACTAACAAACGACAACGGTCACCAACCACCTTCACACCCTCGCCTACCACTTCCAAGCGGACGAATCTGTATACATCACCAACACCAGCACCTGGTGTTGATGATGTAACAGAGTCATGGCCGGCTCTCCCAAAGACAAATTCTCCTCCTGTGCGCCGTTGTCGGGTTGTTACTCATTGTTCCCCCAATCTACCACCTAGCAACTCTTCCTCATCTCTTCCACTATCTTCTCCTCGCCACCTTCCGACTCGATCTTCTCCTCTTCCTCCTTCTCCTCTCTCAATCCCGCCTCCTCCTCTTCCTCCTCAAACTTCTTCTCTTCATGCATCTCCTCTCTCAATCCCGCCTCCTCCTCTTCCTCCTCAAACTTCTTCTCTTTATGCATCTCCTCTCTCAATCCCGCCTCTTGCTCCTCATACTCAATCTTCTCCTCTTGCATCTCCTCTCTCCATCCCTCCTCCTCCTCTTCCTCCTACGCTTCATCTCTCTTCTCCTCACGCACCTTCTTCTGCTCCTCTTCTTCTGTCTCCACCTCCTCTTCCTCCTATGGAGAATAATAGTAACCTGTCTGACAGGAAGTTTGCTAAGTACCGTCATCAATCGCATAGCAAGGGCCTGTGGAGGATCCCCAGAATCACCAAAAAGATTCTGATGATAGGGTCCTCTAATCTAGCCCGAATTGATTTAGATGTCCATCCTGACATCCAGGTTGAGTGCTATCCTGGTGCCGCATTATCACATTTCAGAACAATGGCTATGCGACACCAGGATGGCCCTAGCCCGGAGAAGATCATCTTGAATATTGGCATCAACTCCAAAAATGAGAATCCAACCAAAGCCTCAAGCCATTTACGGTTCATGGCTCGTGAATTTAAAAACACCTTCCCCAATGCGGAGTTGCACTTTGCTGAGATTAACTTCTCTGATAGCTTGTCAGACAGGCAAAGGTACTGTCTCAAGCGTATCAACGAATCAGCAAGGTCCAACTGCCACGTTGATAAGGTCATCCCCAAAATTTCTGATGCCAATTTTCATGTTGAGAAGGATAGAATCCATTGGACGAAAGAAACAGCTAATTGTATTTATAACCATTGGTTGACGGTACTTAGTTTAAACTAAATGTGGGTCAAGGCAATAGCTCCCCTAACATAGGATTAGGAACAAACCTTGTCAATTTAGCAGCTGACTATGATCTCTCACCATCTGAAAAATCAATTCTCGATCGTGGTCTTACTTTTATACCAACTCCAAAACCAAAAACAGGATTAGATTTGCTTTTAGACACAGGTCTTATTGAAGTAGCTAATTTTGGTCATTCAGTAAAAATAGCCCATCATTTTCGAAATTTAAATGGAGAGTCAAAACCATTCACTGGAAAATCCGGTTGGGACCCTCCAGATAGGCTAGTTGATGACAATGTTAAAGCAACCATAAAAACGGTTGCTGGTATAGCCAGATCATTGCCAGTTACAAACAATAAGCAAAACCTTTCATTTCTCGAACGACAGGCTATCAACAAATTACGTAGAAATCAAAATATTATTATAAAACCAGCCGATAAAGGTTCAGCAACTGTGATTATGTCTAGAGAAAACTACATCCGCGAGGCCGAAAGGCAGTTAACTAACACCAGGCATTACAGAAAACTTGATAATTTAATTTGGCCTCAGAACCGACAAAATTTCATTGAAATACTTAATTCATTGCATACAGATAAGTACATCGATAAGAAACAGCTAAAGTATCTGCTAGGTGAGAATAATCCACAAAATCGGACATTTTATATCTTGCCTAAAATCCATAAACCTATCAGCACCTGGTTAGATCCATTGACACCGCCTGGACGACCCATCATTTCAGACTGTGGCAGTGAGTCTTATGGCATTTCAGAATATATTGATTACTATTTAAAGCCCATTGCTAATAGACACAAGAGCTTTCTCAAGAACACAGAACACTTTCTTTCAAAGCTATCCAAATTGTCAGTTCCGAAAGATGCATATTTAGTCACATTAGACATAGATGCTATGTATACCAATATAGATATTGATGCTGGAGTCAATGCTATTAAGAATTCTTTTGTCAAATTTCCTGATCCAGATCGACCAGACACGGAAATTCTAAAATTATTAGAGCTAAGTCTTAAAGGAAACGATTTCCAATTTAATGGTGAAAATTACCTTCAAATCTGTGGTTGCGCAATGGGTAAACGATTCAGCCCAAATTTTGCCACGATTTATGTTGCAGAGTGGGAAGAGGAGGCACTGAACAAATCAACCAAAAAGCCTCTTCTTTACCTCAGATATCTAGATGACATCTTCATAGTTTGGCAACATTCAGAAGAAGACTTTTGGGAATTTTTTCGCATTTTAAATAACCAAGATTCAAATATCAAGCTAAAAGCTACTATTAGTGGAACATCTGTTGACTTTTTAGATGTCACGATCTATAAGGGTCCTCAATTTGATTCCTCTGGAAAATTAGAATATAAAGTATTCTTTAAGCCAACAGACTCACATCAGCTGCTTCACAAAAAATCATTTCATCCTCCACACACATTTAAAGGTTTGATCAAATCGCAAATCATAAGATTTTTTCGAAACTCTAGCAACAGGCAAAATCTGAATAATGCATGCTCTACTCTGTTTGATGCTTTGAAAGCACGAGGCTATTCAGCCCGTTTTCTTCGAAAAATTAAAGCAGACACCATCAATGAGCTTGAAAATCTAAAACCTCATAGCGGACCCGAGTTTGAGCCTGTCCAAATTAAACACAATAAACCAATCATGTGCGATGGATCAGTTTCTAAATGCGACAAAAATAGATGCAAAGTAAACAACTATATTGTAAACCAACAAACATTCCTGAGCTTTCAAACTAAAAATGAATATCATATCCGAACTAATATGCATTGTGATTCTGAGAATGTAGTCTATTTGATCAATTGTGCCCTTTGCCAGAAACAGTATGTTGGTGAAACAAAAAATGCATTTAGAGTGCGTGCTAGACGCCACGTTTCTGATATTAACACCTCAGCAGATACGCCAATTGCTCAACATTTCCAACTTCCTGATCATTCAGTTGAACATCATTTTGAAATCATGCCAATAGAACAGATTCCGACCTTCGATAGTGAGGAAGTAATGACTTCGTTTCGCAAAATCCGAGAAGGCCATTGGATTAGAACACTCCAAACAAAAGCACCATTTGGAATAAATGTAGATTCGGGAATATCACAAAAGAACAAAATTATCCCATTTCAACTCATATACAATAGACGTAATGTTGAATTAGCGAAAACCATGAAAGACGAATATTCACAGTTGCAATCTAAATTAAAGGAACCGATCAAAGCACGACCAGTAATAGCTTACAATAGAAATCCAAACCTGAAAGATTTGCTAGTAAGATCAAAGTTAGACCTTATAGTTCCTGATAACAATGACAAGGTTTCATCCCTCCCTACCTATTCTTAAATAAATCTAATCCCAACCAAAATCAATGGTGGTGCAACATGAAATCATATCCGTAGGACATCTTTTAATTTTGTGTCTGCAAAAGTGTGTGTGCGTGCGTGCTTGCGTTCGTTCGTTCGTTCGTTCGTTCGTTCGTTCGTTCGTTCGTTCGTTCGTTCGTTCGTTCGTTCGTTCGTTCGTTCGTTCGTTCGTGCGTGCGTTCGTTCGTTCGTTCGTTCGTGCGTCCGGGCGTTCGTGCGTCCGGGCGTTTGTTCGTATGTGTGTGGGGGTGTGCTCGTACATCCGCACGTGTGTGCATCTATACTTGCGTGGGTGTATGTGTGCGTGTGTGTGTGGGTGCATTAATTCGTGAGTACATTAGTGCGTGGGTGTGTGCGTGCATGCATTCGTGCGTTCGTTCGTGCATGCGTTCATGCATGCATTATTGCGTGCATTCGTGCATGTATTACTGTGTGCATGTGTTATTGCATGCATTCGTGCATTCGTTCAGATGTGTGCGTGCGTGCGTGCGTGCGTGCGTGCGTGCGTGCGGGCGGGCGTGCATTCGTGTGTGTGTGATTTCTCTATAATGTAGGATCAATCCCAGCCTTTACCTGTTAAAGCGACCTACTGATAAGTTCATTTTACCCCAACTAATCTCAAGGGGGGACCACTCTAAGCAAATCTAAACTTGGTCTCGATAGGACAAATTTAGGTAAAGAAATTTGTAATTAAATTCCTGTGCCAATGCGTTTTTTTCAATGTAAAGACGGACTTGCTTGTGCCAGGCCTCCATATTTGTCCCAAATCAAACAATTTTAAACTGTTAATATTTATAAATACACTGTCGGAATTGGTCTGCCGGTAGCTGATGTTTCGTTTGCGCGGTCGTCCATACCTGCAATCATGCGTTCGTTCGTTCGTTCGTTCGTTCGTTCGTTCGTTCGTTCGTTCGTTCGTTCGTTCGTTCGTTCGTTCGTTCGTTCGTTCGTTCGTTCGTTCGTTCGTTCGTTCGTGCGTGCGTGCGTGCGTGCGTGCGTGCGTGCGTGCGGGCGGGCGTCCGCGCATTCATATGTGCTTATATTCATTCATTCATTCATTCGTCCACCTATCTGTTCACTCATCCTGTCACCTGTCCTTGGCCTCTCTATTGGTTTACTGGTCTGTGCCTCTCAGACATCAATTGATTGTCTGTGTGGATGGACTGATGGATGGATTACTGGGTTGGTGTCCGGGTGGGCGCATGGATTGTTTGGACATATATGTTTGTAAAGGTACAAACCACCTCTCTTCCACAACCACCTGTCTTATTTTAATCTTATTTTTTCAACAGCCACACCAAATCATTGCAAAGAGGCAATTAGCACTTTGCAATAACTAAGTGAATAAATTAAACCAAATTCGGAAATGAAATTGTAGCTTTCACCCATTTTCCTATTCATTTGTTCAGTCGTCTAGTCATCCACCGGGTGTCTGTCTATCAGTTTACAAATCTGTTCTCCCCTTAATCAAGTATTTGTTTAGGTGGATGGCAGGATGGACTGATTGATGGATTAATATGCTGGTGTCTGTGCGGGTGAATGAGTACATGGGTTGTTGGACATATAAGCGTACAAAGCTCAAACAACCTGTGATTTACAACCACCTCTCTTTTGAATGAATCTCACTAGATCAACAACATTCAGTCAATCCACAATGGATCATCCTATGTCAGAAAGACCGGCTCAAAACTATTTGTTTATTCCTATTTTCGAACACAGGGCAACGCCAACTTATTACAAAGAAGTAATCAATGCTTTGTAATGACTGAGTGAACCGATTTGCCCAGATCAAAAAACTGTATAACTCCTAACTATCAGAATTTGTTCCTATTTTCGAACACATGGCAACGCCAACTTATTACAAAGAAGTAATCAACGCTTTGTAATGACTGAGTGAACCGATTCCCCAAGATCAAAAAACTGTATAACTTGTCAGAATTTGTTTATATAATCTTTATTCAGGAAACCTGTCCCTTGCAGTATTCAAACAGCAAGTAAATTACTCTCAGCCGCCATGATCAAACATATCTCGGCAGCATTTGATCTAATGACTGACCAAATAGCCCTCATTGTTATTCTCACACCTTAATCGCCTGAAACGAACCGGCGTACTAGCCCATGCTACAGTTAGATAAGCTCGATAGAATTAAGCAATCACGCCTTTTGTATTAGCTGTTTGACTTCAGTAGCGCCCAAAGCGCACATTGATCTAAAGCAGGTCTTCGGGTTTAGTTTGATCTTTTGTGGAGAGACTGAATTAATAGTTGATCAGTAGTCACCATTGCAGTAATTCTCCTATAAATATGTAAGAATTATCAGTTGCCATTAGACCAGTTTTTTCGCTGCATGACGAAGACCATTACGTCGAAAGCGCTCCAGCAACTGACAGTGTAAGCTTTAATTAAATATATATATAATAATCTTGTATTAATTGTTCTTATTTTTCAGTCTCTAAATTGTTTCAACACATATCGCTCTAGTTAATATTTGGAATTTAACTTTTTTGAACTTTTCTGACTAAATTTGACATAAATCTGTAGAAATTTGATTACGTTCTAAAATGGCCAAGAATTTCAACGGCCCAGTAGGTAAAGGACGCAAATCTGGCAACCCAGCGTCCAACTTTTCTTCAACCAAAAGTGCTCCTAACCAGTCTGTTCAGGCCTTTCAGAGACTGGTTAAGATGTACTTCCATGTGTTGCAATGCTTGCATCACTATGGTCTTTTACGAGAGCATTTGGCATCAGACTCTCTCCCGAAATCTCTCAGCATGAAAATGGAGGAGATGAACTCGTTTTTCTGCCCTGCCTTACGAGATGACGAATTTTTGAAATCGACCAGCATGATAAACCAAATTTGGGCTCATAGCTGCTTAGAAAATTTAATCAAACATTATCGAAGCAAATTGGACAAATTAAAGGCAGAGGTAAAAGTGGCCGAATCTAATGTAATTCTTGATCTAGACAGAGCCAAAGGCATAGCATTGAAATGGGGTAGGCAAAATTTTGGAAATAAATTGGCCACAACGACAATCACAAATTTTTGGAAATTTTTGGCAGAAATAGCTAGTGATAAGCAAAATAGAGTGATGTCTCTACCAACACCGGCTGCCACATCGAGTACAGGTTCAGGTTATCATTCAACAATGACTAACAAACGACAACGGTCACCAACCACCTTCACACCCTCGCCTACCACTTCCAAGCGGACGAATCTGTATACATCACCAACACCAGCACCTGGTGTTGATGATGTAACAGAGTCATGGCCGGCTCTCCCAAAGACAAATTCTCCTCCTGTGCGCCGTTGTCGGGTTGTTACTCATTGTTCCCCCAATCTACCACCTAGCAACTCTTCCTCATCTCTTCCACTATCTTCTCCTCGCCACCTTCCGACTCGATCTTCTCCTCTTCCTCCTTCTCCTCTCTCAATCCCGCCTCCTCCTCTTCCTCCTCAAACTTCTTCTCTTCATGCATCTCCTCTCTCAATCCCGCCTCCTCCTCTTCCTCCTCAAACTTCTTCTCTTTATGCATCTCCTCTCTCAATCCCGCCTCTTGCTCCTCATACTCAATCTTCTCCTCTTGCATCTCCTCTCTCCATCCCTCCTCCTCCTCTTCCTCCTACGCTTCATCTCTCTTCTCCTCACGCACCTTCTTCTGCTCCTCTTCTTCTGTCTCCACCTCCTCTTCCTCCTATGGAGAATAATAGTAACCTGTCTGACAGGAAGTTTGCTAAGTACCGTCATCAATCGCATAGCAAGGGCCTGTGGAGGATCCCCAGAATCACCAAAAAGATTCTGATGATAGGGTCCTCTAATCTAGCCCGAATTGATTTAGATGTCCATCCTGACATCCAGGTTGAGTGCTATCCTGGTGCCGCATTATCACATTTCAGAACAATGGCTATGCGACACCAGGATGGCCCTAGCCCGGAGAAGATCATCTTGAATATTGGCATCAACTCCAAAAATGAGAATCCAACCAAAGCCTCAAGCCATTTACGGTTCATGGCTCGTGAATTTAAAAACACCTTCCCCAATGCGGAGTTGCACTTTGCTGAGATTAACTTCTCTGATAGCTTGTCAGACAGGCAAAGGTACTGTCTCAAGCGTATCAACGAATCAGCAAGGTCCAACTGCCACGTTGATAAGGTCATCCCCAAAATTTCTGATGCCAATTTTCATGTTGAGAAGGATAGAATCCATTGGACGAAAGAAACAGCTAATTGTATTTATAACCATTGGTTGACGGTACTTAGTTTAAACTAAATGTGGGTCAAGGCAATAGCTCCCCTAACATAGGATTAGGAACAAACCTTGTCAATTTAGCAGCTGACTATGATCTCTCACCATCTGAAAAATCAATTCTCGATCGTGGTCTTACTTTTATACCAACTCCAAAACCAAAAACAGGATTAGATTTGCTTTTAGACACAGGTCTTATTGAAGTAGCTAATTTTGGTCATTCAGTAAAAATAGCCCATCATTTTCGAAATTTAAATGGAGAGTCAAAACCATTCACTGGAAAATCCGGTTGGGACCCTCCAGATAGGCTAGTTGATGACAATGTTAAAGCAACCATAAAAACGGTTGCTGGTATAGCCAGATCATTGCCAGTTACAAACAATAAGCAAAACCTTTCATTTCTCGAACGACAGGCTATCAACAAATTACGTAGAAATCAAAATATTATTATAAAACCAGCCGATAAAGGTTCAGCAACTGTGATTATGTCTAGAGAAAACTACATCCGCGAGGCCGAAAGGCAGTTAACTAACACCAGGCATTACAGAAAACTTGATAATTTAATTTGGCCTCAGAACCGACAAAATTTCATTGAAATACTTAATTCATTGCATACAGATAAGTACATCGATAAGAAACAGCTAAAGTATCTGCTAGGTGAGAATAATCCACAAAATCGGACATTTTATATCTTGCCTAAAATCCATAAACCTATCAGCACCTGGTTAGATCCATTGACACCGCCTGGACGACCCATCATTTCAGACTGTGGCAGTGAGTCTTATGGCATTTCAGAATATATTGATTACTATTTAAAGCCCATTGCTAATAGACACAAGAGCTTTCTCAAGAACACAGAACACTTTCTTTCAAAGCTATCCAAATTGTCAGTTCCGAAAGATGCATATTTAGTCACATTAGACATAGATGCTATGTATACCAATATAGATATTGATGCTGGAGTCAATGCTATTAAGAATTCTTTTGTCAAATTTCCTGATCCAGATCGACCAGACACGGAAATTCTAAAATTATTAGAGCTAAGTCTTAAAGGAAACGATTTCCAATTTAATGGTGAAAATTACCTTCAAATCTGTGGTTGCGCAATGGGTAAACGATTCAGCCCAAATTTTGCCACGATTTATGTTGCAGAGTGGGAAGAGGAGGCACTGAACAAATCAACCAAAAAGCCTCTTCTTTACCTCAGATATCTAGATGACATCTTCATAGTTTGGCAACATTCAGAAGAAGACTTTTGGGAATTTTTTCGCATTTTAAATAACCAAGATTCAAATATCAAGCTAAAAGCTACTATTAGTGGAACATCTGTTGACTTTTTAGATGTCACGATCTATAAGGGTCCTCAATTTGATTCCTCTGGAAAATTAGAATATAAAGTATTCTTTAAGCCAACAGACTCACATCAGCTGCTTCACAAAAAATCATTTCATCCTCCACACACATTTAAAGGTTTGATCAAATCGCAAATCATAAGATTTTTTCGAAACTCTAGCAACAGGCAAAATCTGAATAATGCATGCTCTACTCTGTTTGATGCTTTGAAAGCACGAGGCTATTCAGCCCGTTTTCTTCGAAAAATTAAAGCAGACACCATCAATGAGCTTGAAAATCTAAAACCTCATAGCGGACCCGAGTTTGAGCCTGTCCAAATTAAACACAATAAACCAATCATGTGCGATGGATCAGTTTCTAAATGCGACAAAAATAGATGCAAAGTAAACAACTATATTGTAAACCAACAAACATTCCTGAGCTTTCAAACTAAAAATGAATATCATATCCGAACTAATATGCATTGTGATTCTGAGAATGTAGTCTATTTGATCAATTGTGCCCTTTGCCAGAAACAGTATGTTGGTGTAACAAAAAATGCATTTAGAGTGCGTGCTAGACGCCACGTTTCTGATATTAACACCTCAGCAGATACGCCAATTGCTCAACATTTCCAACTTCCTGATCATTCAGTTGAACATCATTTTGAAATCATGCCAATAGAACAGATTCCGACCTTCGATAGTGAGGAAGTAATGACTTCGTTTCGCAAAATCCGAGAAGGCCATTGGATTAGAACACTCCAAACAAAAGCACCATTTGGAATAAATGTAGATTCGGGAATATCACAAAAGAACAAAATTATCCCATTTCAACTCATATACAATAGACGTAATGTTGAATTAGCGAAAACCATGAAAGACGAATATTCACAGTTGCAATCTAAATTAAAGGAACCGATCAAAGCACGACCAGTAATAGCTTACAATAGAAATCCAAACCTGAAAGATTTGCTAGTAAGATCAAAGTTAGACCTTATAGTTCCTGATAACAATGACAAGGTTTCATCCCTCCCTACCTATTCTTAAATAAATCTAATCCCAACCAAAATCAATGGTGGTGCAACATGAAATCATATCCGTAGGACATCTTTTAATTTTGTGTCTGCAAAAGTGTGTGTGCGTGCGTGCTTGCGTTCGTTCGTTCGTTCGTTCGTTCGTTCGTTCGTTCGTTCGTTCGTTCGTTCGTTCGTTCGTTCGTTCGTTCGTTCGTTCGTTCGTTCGTTCGTGCGTGCGTTCGTTCGTTCGTTCGTTCGTTCGTTCGTTCGTTCGTTCGTTCGTTCGTTCGTGCGTCCGGGCGTTCGTGCGTCCGGGCGTTTGTTCGTATGTGTGTGGGGGTGTGCTCGTACATCCGCACGTGTGTGCATCTATACTTGCGTGGGTGTATGTGTGCGTGTGTGTGTGGGTGCATTAATTCGTGAGTACATTAGTGCGTGGGTGTGTGCGTGCATGCATTCGTGCGTTCGTTCGTGCATGCGTTCATGCATGCATTATTGCGTGCATTCGTGCATGTATTACTGTGTGCATGTGTTATTGCATGCATTCGTGCATTCGTTCAGATGTGTGCGTGCGTGCGTGCGTGCGTGCGTGCGTGCGTGCGTGCGTGCGTGCGTGCGTGCGTGCGTGCGTGCGTGCGTGCGTGCGTGCGTGCGTGCGGGCGGGCGTGCGTGCGTGCGTGCGTGCGTGCGGGCGGGCGGGCAGGCGTGCATTCGTGTGTGTGTGATTTCTCTATAATGTAGGATCAATCCCAGCCTTTACCTGTTAAAGCGACCTACTGATAAGTTCATTTTACCCCAACTAATCTCAAGGGGGGACCACTCTAAGCA
>JAVVLW010003371.1:0-25000 GCA_034401795.1 Chaetoderma sp. LZ-2023a | reverse complement strand
TGCAGCCTGCTATCATGTTTTATAGCAATGCCACACTAAATATGCTATTAGCTAGTGTACGATTGCAAAAGACAAGAACAGACACACTGGTCTTATTTTATCGCATTTTGCTAGCTTCCATATCCAGTCCCTTTTCTCCATTGAATAATTCATAACAAATTCCAATAGCCATGTGTTATTCACTATCAGGTGTGGACGGGCCGAGAGGAAAAGCAAACCAGGCTATTACGTACTTAATTTTTAGTTGTGGGTAGCAGCTCAATAAACCGCCGTGTTCCGTAGTCAGTTAGGTAGAGAGTCAGTCAGTCACAAATGCTTATTCCAGGCCATAGTTTCAAAGAGATTTTGTACATGGTAATCAACCTTGATGGTGAGGTTGCCCGTGGGACCTAAAAATGTCTGATAAATTTGGAGTCAAAAGGTTAAAGGTGAACGGCGAACAGAAGAAAATGATTATTTTGAAAACTCTTAAGACAGGAGCTTTCATAATAACTCTTGTTCTCCTTAAGCAATCTTGACAAGAATTACTGGATGATGGTCCACCCAGCCCCGAAGAGGTGTCCACAATTTGGTCTCAAAAGGTCCAAGATCAAGGCCACTGCACACAAATTACAAATGAAAGTTTGTATGAATATATCGGAAACTGTTTCTGAGTGCCTGAAGACACACTGTCTCAAAATATGCTTAGTTCTACTGGAGACATCTTGACCAGTCTTGGAGAGAAGATTATCCATGGTGACCCGAAGAACTCTACTAAATTTGGCATCAAGAGGACAAATGTCAAGGTCACAGTAGCGATTAAAATTCGTTCAAACAAGGACAACGTGAGTATTGCATACAATTCCTCAGATTTACATATGGAGAATTGTCACGTGTTGCATTAGATAGGTGGTTGAGCAGGCAGCAGGTCAATAAGTCATTGTTTTCCCTTGTTAGTTACTTAGTTCGTTCGCCTGTCAGTCACCAAAGTGTATTCCATTTGACATTGCAATCACATTAAATTCTCTCTCATGAGTTATTTCTTCTTCTACCCTTTTCATCTCTCCATCACGTATCTCCTCTATCTCGTTATTCATCTCCTCATCTTTCTATCTCCTTATGTCTTCCACCTCCCTTCTTCCACCTAACGCTTCAATCTTCCTATATCTCCTGTCGACCAGTCGATCCCCACCTCTCTAATCCATTTCTATTACTCCTCTCTCCCTCCCTGTTGGGAATAGTAGATAAATGTTCAATGCAAAGGATTGAAGTTTGTTTGACAGATAGCCTACATATTCGGTAATAGATAGCATGTCCGTGATTAGATAAAGAATTCCGTCATGGATAAGATGAGATAAGAAGTTGTTGTTCCCACAGTCTAGATAGCGCATTAGGGAGATTGCGACAATCGTAATGAGGTTTGCCTCTAACAACGGCAAATTTGGCAATGAATCCAATATGACTACTAATTGGTGAGCTAGATATAGTCCTAAATATAAAACATGTATACCATTAAATAGGAATAACATTTATTGCCATGATGCATGAAAACAATTTGACTAGGCAGCCTGTCTTGTAAGCCATGATCAATTCGCTAACAACAATGGGGTAGGGTGTTTACTAATCATGTGCATTAGCTACCACGCGAAGTTTCGAGTGGGTTCTTGATTCCCACCCATCCCCCATAAAATTACCGTTTGATAGCACATAGAGCCAGCTACCAGTCCCAGTTAAACCCTTGCCTAGTAGGGGAATCTACAATTTTTATGGCGTACAGAAATGGATAAAATGGATGGTCTTGTGTGCTCATATTGACATACAGTGGGGATGGTGTAATTTCATCAAATTTTACTTATCTACGTTTGTGAAATGTTTAGATATGTATGTGCATTTAAGAGTGGTATGGGAAGGCGAGCCATCATGTACAATTTTAATGATAATTTCGCATCAATCATATTGCGACAGAGAGGGAGGCTTGTCGAGGATCATTAACTAGCTAGATAACATTAACAATGTCAAATGTAGCTAGCCATGGGTCATGGATTGACTTTGACCTTAGTCATGATACAGCTTTTGTAAGAGAAAAGTGATGGTCATAATTTGTATTTAGATATTTTCTAGAACATGTAATATGTTCTGGATTTATTGATGATAAGCCCTGTCTTTCTCGAATAGTGATGACTGGAAGAGAATTCTAGATATTTTAATTCATTAGATGATAATATAGACAATCATGTATAACATCTAATGCAATCTTCTTATAGATAACCGGAGCTGTATGTCTAAAATTACGCAATGGATATATAAAATAGGAATATCCACATAAATAAATGGTAGTTAATTTGCAATAAGTAAACAACACGGAACTGAGTTGATTGAGAGTTGTTCCTGCCATTTGCAATCAATCCTTCATCCATAGTTAATGTATGATTTATCGCTGGTCTGATTTTGAACGCTTGACAATGGAATACATGACGGAACGTATCAATATATCGTCGTATTAAATTATTAGCTAGGAATTAATTAGCACCACGCGCAGCAATTTTAACTTGATCCTTCCTGTTAAAAATTACAGCTGGATACTGAACGATTGGCTACTCTTACTTCGTTACAGCACAAATCTGTCAAAGAACTTGCTTTAGATTTTTAATAAAAAATGTCCATATACAGACCTAAGAAGATTATTTTTGAAAATTCAATCACTAGAATGACTTAGCTCGGCTATGGCCAATACCCAGTCTTTCTAATGGTACATTTTCAAAACAGTCTTCTATTGGTCTGCAAATGGGAATTTCTCAAGACAACAAATGAATCCAGTGTGGCTGGCTTGAGCGTTGAACGGTTAACCATAGATCGACTACGGTTATGTTAACAATTTCCTTATTGTATGGTCCACGATGTCAAAGTTGTTTCAAGCAATAGTGTTAGTATTTCTAGAGACCCTCATTTTGTGTTCGCGTTATCATTACTGGCACATGTCTGTCATGTACTTCAACCGCCAAAGTACACAAAGACGTGATAAATCTCGCCCATTATCTTTTAATCCTTCGATGGTTAAATTTGTTCAAGAAGGCTAAAATATGTGCTAATTGAATGTCCATTTACAGTCCTAGAGAAGACAATTTAAAATAATTGTACCACTGGAATAACAGGGCAGAAAAAGGTGGTTAATTATGGGGTACATGGGACCTATGTGTAAGAATTTCCCCCACATGCCTTTCCGCCCGCCACCCCGCTAATAATCTGAATCTGAAGTTCACTGGTGTTGCATGAATGCTGCTTCATCTCTGCTTCATCGACCTTGTTCAAACACATCTTTATAGACATAAGATTTCATACTACAAAACTAACGTGTAACCATTCCACTCTGAATTAGGTTCACACACACACACATCAGAAAGCTTCGGTCTGAGAATCTGAGAGAAATTCATTAATAACTACCGGAAACTATTGCACCGTGCATCTGCAACAACTTTTAGCATCGTCATTGATAGAAAATCAAACAACTTCTAAGACACTAACCTCTTGCTGAGAATCTAAAAACCGACTATCAGAATCGAGCGATTATCGTGTCGGGATAGCAGTACTTGATATGCAAATCTGGAACCTAGCAAAAGCCACACCGTCTAAAATTCACGTTCGTCTCCTATGAATAGTCTTGATAACTATTCCTCAAGTGAACACATCCCAATTTAAAGCCATCCCGGTAAATACGTGCATCTGATAAGCACTCAAAATAAACTCCATCTACAGTAAGTCCGTCGAACAGCAAATAATGTAATTTTGCAAAAATTACCAGTAGTCAATCTCAAGAAGAATATCCCTCCTATGCACGGAGCACCGATATCGAATAATGGAAATTGGTTCAGGCTCACAGGTCGAATGAAATGTAAGTTAATACAACCTCAAAATTCGATACGGCTGCTGTTTGATTGCAATATATAGCCTCCAAGTGGGACACAATTATGTTTTGTTAATTAGAGGAGAAAATGAACAGACATTGGTGAGGGAAATTTCTATATTTTCAAATAGCAAGATTGAAATCATATTGGCTATATTAATCTGACACTTTATTCAACTACATGATAGAATTAGTAACAGAAGCATACTGGTTTGGGGATTATTAAAACATAGTAAACGCTGAAATCCTGCCTTTGATAAGGTTATTAGTGCTCTATAGCTATCTACCAGTATTGTTTAAAACCTCAAATAGATATTAATCAAACCATAGTCATAGTTTTTCTGGTTTATGTGCCAGTCACTGTGGCTATATGTTCGAATTGGCTGATGAATGACGTTTGTGATTGTGAAACAGGCATGAATGCTTAGTCTGCTATGATTTACTTATCATGCTATGGCATGTCGATTTCCTGAGACAATACCCGGACAAAATTCTGCATTCTGTGCAGTATTTTGGATCAATCAAATTTTTCTTGATGATGCCAGGTCAATAAACAAAAGGACAGGTGATCTCAGGTATATGATTCGAAGTCATACACGCTTCTGGAATAACGTTTGAGATCACAAACTTGTAGTTGTTTAATGTGTTCTTTCAACACATTTACCCGTATGATGAACCTACTGATGCATAAACATATTCTTTATATTTTGTGCTTATAAGGCTTATGCATACACATATTAAACAGACAAGCAATTTCTCATTATGCACACAACCTCAGTCAATTTTAATTTTATATCAGTCAGAGAAATAGTTGTTATTTCGTTTTCAATGTCTCCACAAGTTTGAGGAAGTGTTCTTTATGAAATCTATTGCACTACGCACATCGACATATACTACTGTATTGCCACAGGATTTCTGTATGTTAAATTCAGTAGTTACTGTTGTTACTGATTTGTGTTACTAGCATATAAATAATAATTCAGTCACGTCTATGTTACCATGGCGATCACCTCATCAAGTGTTATGTCATGCAGGTTTGCATAAACTGCCATATTTCCAGACACTCTACACAATTCTGAATGCATTTTCATTATAGGATCAGAAAACCAATAAACCTGTTACTTCTTCGAGATATATGATGGCCGCTAGCTATAAAGAGAAGATGTATGATATGAAGATTCCAGGCGGTTTTATCACATTGATGTCAAGATGTTGCATGTTACAGAGTGGCACACATTTTGGAACGAGTGTTGCTGAAACAGTTCATCTTACAGTTATATAATACAATATCTACCAGCAATATTGTTACCTGTCATCACAATAAGAATGGCGTAGCTGCATCATGACACTCGAAATGACCATCACAAAAGTATACGGAGTATATGTCTTTAATGAATTAAGAATATAATAAACCTTATGTTGAATATTTCGAATCTAGTTTGAGTAGGATCTGTTGCGCCATATTCAACTGCTTACCTGCATAGTTAAATTAAAATTTGAATATGTGAAAATCAGATTTTAAAGTTTCAAATCGATTCCAAAAAGTATAAAATGTGGGCAAAGCGTAGCTAGAAATGAATGAGGATTAGCAAGCAATTGACCACTTTATTCTGTGAAAACCTTGGTCCAATACCTCAAACATGCTCCTATTGGAACCTTCCAAGCCAGAAGTGAGTAGATAAAAATATGACAGATCCGCACTGTTGTCCGGACAGATGGATGTACAGTGAGACCTCCCCATAAAAGTCTATGTCTGGATCAGAAATGATGGTCACTGAAGGTAGGTGGTCAGATAGTACAACTCATTGTTCATAGTATGTACAATTTTGGACATGCAGACAGATAGACAGACAGGCAGAGTGAAATACTTGCTGCAAATTAAAAAGCATTGAAAGCAGAGATTACTTTTGAAGAGTCATTCCAATTTTGAATGCTTTGTTAATTGGCGATAATAGAATGTGTATCTGCGCCCAGATCGAACATTTATCTTTCTTAAATAGTCAATGTCATTGCAGCCTGGTGCCATGTTTTATAGCAATGCCACACTATATATGCCATCAGCTAGTGTACGCTTGCAAAAGACAAGAACAGACACACTGATCGTATGTTATCACATTTTGCCAGCTTCCATTTCCAGTCCCTTTTCTCCATTGAATAATTCATAACCTATTCCATTAGCGATGTGTTATTCACTATCAGGTGTATGGACGGCACGAGAGGAAAAGCAAACAAGGCAATTACTAGTTTTTCTTTAATGGATCAGCTGGTGGTTGTTCCAGTCTATTGAGTTTGCAAACACATTAAATTCTCTCGGGCAGTTATTTCGTGTTCTCCCCTTTTCAGTCCTCTTTGGTTCATATCCCCTTTCTCGTTGTACATCTCTTCAATCTTCCACACATCTCTTTCTGTCTTCCACCTCTCTCTGTTTCCCTCTTGCTCTCCCATCCCCATATCTCTCATCTCTTCCAATTGATTCCTAACTCTTCAACCTCTGTCTATGCACCATCTCTCCTTCTCTGGTGAGAGTAGTAGATGCATGTTCAATGAGAAAGTTTGAAGTCTGTTTGACAGATAGTGCTACATATTAGTTATGTAAGAGATAACATGACCATGATCAGATATGCAAATCTCTTATTGATAGATGAGGCTGGATGTTGTAGTTCCCACTGTCTGGATAGCACATCATGAAGATTCCGATAGTAGTAATGAGCTTTGGCTCTGACAGTCGCATGGTTTGGTAATGACTCACATATGAATAACAGTTTGTGAAGTAGATTTATTTATAAAAATAAAACCTGTATGCACTTATATATGAACAACGTGTTTTGCCATAATGCATGAAAACAATTTAAATAGGAGCCAGAAATTTTACTTTCTGTCCTATCCGACCTATATAATGTGACATATTCTCGTCTTCCACACCACAAAAACACACACACACACACACACACACACACACACACGCGCACGATTCGTGTTTACGTACAGTTGGTTGTATAATATATTATAGAAGCCAAGATAGATTCTCTAAATAAATAATCAGTTGGTTTGTTTACTGATCATGCGCATTGGCTATGTGAAGCAAATGCTACATGATTGACTATAGTTGGTTGGTTCCCGACACTCTCAATCTCCATTAAATTAATGTTGTGTTGTAGACCCCATGGAGTTGGTTGCCCATCCCAGTTATCAAATTCCCAAGCAATGGTACCGTCGATTTTGATGGCCTACGAAAATAGAAATTTTTAAATGCTAAACCCCAATGCAATATATGAATGAATAAAGAAAACAATTGGTCTTGACATGCAACTGAAGGTGTGATTTCAGCAAACCTTAATTAGCTAGTGAATTACTTAGACATTTCCCAAAAGTAAGCGAAAGACATCCAGTTTTTCTATTTATATTTTGCAGTAAACATTTCAAGGATGGAAGGGTGATCACTACAGTTAATTCCTATCCTCGAGTGGGGTCCAGTCACATATAGTTAACTATATTTCGTGAATTGAACGTGACCTTAGTCACCATACATACATCATACTGTTTCGTAAAAGAACAGCAACCATGGCAATTTATATTTAAACCTTTACCAGTACATCCATGTAATTCATTCTGGATTTATTGACGATAATACCCGTCTTTCTCAGATCATGTTGACTGAAGGAGAGTTCCCGATGTTTTCATTCATTCGATGATGATATAGACAATCATGGATAACGTCTCTGAAATCTTATTATCAATAACTAGCTGTATGTCTAAAATTACACAATGGATGTACAAAATACGAATATCCACTTAATTCTATGGCAGTTATATTATCCAATGACTAACCTATCAGAAAATATTTTGGTTGATTGTGTCTAGGTTTTATACATACACTACAGCCCATAACTAGATTAAAATGTTTCCAAACCAAAAACAGAACCATGTTCGTTAGCACAATTATGAACACGATGTAAGAAACCATGTTCAATATTTTGAACATAGTTGGATTTAAAGACATTGCCGCCCTAAACAGCAGCATCTTTCACTCTAATTTTGTTCGAAATATTCAACAGGACATTTCATTATGTTTTGAAAATGTTGTTAATTTATTACTGAGCTGTATTGTAGATGTAATCATAACATCAGGGATGGGTAGACTGATAGACGAATACATATAACAGTATGTCGAGGATACAATCACCCAGCCCAGCTGCATATTAATCCTTCATCAATACACAATGAATGAGTTATCCAAGGTCTGTTTTTTTAACATTTGTCAATGAAATGCTTGACGGAACTGATCACTATATCAACCTCTCATATTAATAACTAGGCATTAATTGGCGCCAGGTTTAGTAATCTTAGCTTGATCCTTCCTGTCAACCTCCCAGCTGGATATTGAACGATTAGCGACTCTTAACGCTCCACCCAAGAATAGAAAATGTCCATATGCAGACCTGTGAAAATTACATATTGAAAATCAATCACTGGAATGAGTGTGTCGACTATCGAGACAGTTATTCCTCAATGGTAATTTTTTCAATATAGTCATATCTTTGTCTGAAAACAGGCATTTCTCGGAACCACTGCAGAAGCTGTTTTGACAGGCTTGAAAGTTAAGATAGATTAGATAAGTTTTGTAGTTCGCACCATCTAGATATTGTACCAGGGAGTTCTCCAGAGTAGAAATACGGTTTGCTTCTGACAGTCACATGGTTTGGCAATCAATCGCATAAGAATACAATTTGTTGAAGTAGATATTTTCATAAAAATAAACTCTGTATGTACCTCCACATGAGCAACATTTATTTCCATGATGCATGAAAACCATTTGACTATGAGTCAGAAATTGTACTACAGCCTCGATATTAATAAGATCTTTCTGTCCTGTCTGACCAATTTAAGGAAACATATTGTTATCTGCCACACCACAAACATACACAAGATTCGTGTCCCTTTCGAAAAGTTGATTATATAATATATCATCCGTTTCGAACAGTTGATTATATAAATTAATTTTATAAGCCCAGCTTGATTTGATAAACAAAATAACCAAGTTTGTTTACTGATTATGCAAATTTGCTATGCAAAGCTAATGCTGATTGATAGACTATGGTTAATTCATTCCCAATCTCACCACGGAATTAGCATTACAGAGCATTTGCAGTCGGGTAACAATCCTAATTATCAAATTCTGATGTATTGTAATCTAAGATTTTAATGGTCTACAAAAATAGTCTGATCAACGAGAGTTCACAAGCAAGTTGAATCGAGGTCTAGTCAACAATAGTTAACTATTGTTCGTGGATAGAGTGTTTGTCTCCATGCACCTTTTGCAAGAGAACAACGGCCATTGCAATTTGTATTTTGCTACTTTACCAGTACATCCATATAAGTCCGGCTGGATTTATTAATGAAAACGTTTTGTATTTCTCATCTCGTGTTGACTGGTGGACAATTTTAGAAGATGATATAGACAATTATAGATAAATTCTCTTGAAATCTTCATATCAATAATTGTAGCGGTATGTCCAAAATTATGAAATCGATTTAAAAATGTAAATATCAACATAATTACATAGCAGTTATACTGTTCAATGACAAAACTATTTGAAAATTTGACAGCAACATTTTTCAAGCAAATCATTTTCAATATGCTCATAGGTACATTGCGTATTTTCTCACTCACTCAATACATAAATAGGTAATTGCAAGTGTCTATGTATGCGAGGTTACCATACATGTAGTCAGACGATCATGGATAGACAGACTTGATGGACGAATACATACACTGGTATGTCGAGGATACAATGAGCCAGCTTAGCTGCATATCAATAATTCGTCAATAATAATTAATGAATGCTTTATGTCTGGGATGATTTTGAACACTTGACAACAGAATGCATGACTGAACGTATTAATATATCAATCCGTCATATTAATAGCTCGGAATTAATTGGCACCAGGCCTAGCAATCTTAACCCGAACCCTGCTGTCAACTTCACGGCAGGACACTGTCCGATTAGCGACTCTACCACTCAAATTTGATCAAGAAAATTTAGATTCTCTTATCGAAAATGTCCATATACAGATCTGCGTAGTTTAGTTTTGAACATGTATCACTGGAATGGGTGTGCCAGCTATCGAGCCAGTCATTTCAAAGGTAATCTTTCAAAAATGTGCTTTGTTTGTCTGCAAATGGATATTTACCAAGAACCTACAGAAGCTGTTTTGGCTGGCGTGAGTGTTAAAGGGTTAGCCATAGATCGACTACGTTTACTTTAGCAATTTCCTTATTGTATGTTCCTTGCTGTCAAAGTTAGTAAATCAATACTGTTATTATTTATAGAGCCCGCCATTCCTTGAAGATGATCATCACAGCAAGCTCACTATGCGAAATATTGATACCGATTAACCATTAAATGACTAAAGGTGGTCAAACAAATTCTAAATGTCTTCTGACTGAAAGTTCATTTGCAGGCTAAGAGAAGATTACTTTTGATAATTTGCCCCTGTAACGAATGGCTCTGGTTCTGAGCCAGTCATTCCAGTTATACATTGTAAAAAGGGCATTCCTAAAGACTACTGTAGACGTCGGATTCGTCATGCAATGGTTAAAGCTATGGTTATACGTGCATCACCCAACGCAATCCTACACACACTACTGCAGGAGACAATACGGTTATACAAATTTGACCCGCTTCACGCAGATGATATATGATGAAACACACACACAGATATTATCTTTGAATGACACTAAAATAGATATTAAAATGTGATCTTTCAACCTATGTACCCATACATCTGGTGAATCTACTTACGCATAAATATAATTTTATAGTTAGTGCTTAAAAAAGCTTACAATAAACATACTAAACAGGCAAGCAATTTCTCATTACCCCGAAAACCTCGGCCACCTTTCATTCTATAACAGCAATCAGAATAAGTGTTACTTCCTTTGCCGTGTCTCCTCACGTTTGACAAATTAAATTACATTCGAGTACAATGCGTCTTTAGAAAGCAATTAATCTAAGCTTACCGATATACTATTGTATTTCCAAAAATGACAAATATCTCCACTCTGCTAAATAGTAAATTCCATCCTTATAGTTACTACAGCCGTTTAATAGAATATGAAATTAATGATAATTATTCTGCCATGTCTAGGTTCCCATAACTAGCCCATCAACAAGGGATATATCATGAACGTTTACATAAACTGCCATGTTTCCAGAAACTGCACACTATTCTGAACGAATTTCCATAATATGATCAGGAAACCAGTACCCTTGTTCATTCTCTCAGGTGAAGTTTATGTCATGGCTCGACGCCATAGAGAGAAGATGTTTGATATAGCATGCAGATTCTAGGCGGCCTTTATCGTACTGGTGTAAACATATTACATGTTACAGAGTCAGTAGAGAAAAGCTGTCATATGTTTTGGAATGACTATTTCCAAAACACTGTTTCCTAAAAGGATATTTATCGTATGAAAATGATTCAGTTGACTTGTGCTGTAAAAAGCCTTATAAAATCACCATAAAACAGCATTCATTCTATGGTTATGAGATGTTAACTCTCAATTATATAACAACAGAGGGATCCAATATGTCACTCAAGTATCTGACGTCATCATCAAACATGCATCATGTTAGCTGACGTCACAATTAAAATACTGTAGCTGCGTCATTACAATCTAGATGATTTTCGCAAAAGCATACGAATCATATGTCTTTACAATTTAATAAGCCATCTGTTGAATATTTTGAATCTAGGTGGACTGGGATATCTTGCTGCCATTATCAGCAACAGCTCGCAGTCAACGTACTTTCAAAATATTGAACCGCTTACCTGTATAGTTACTGTGAAATTTAGATTATGTGAAATCATGTTTCAAAGTTTCAAATCAGTTCCTAAAAGCATACGATGTTCTCAGAGCATAGCTAGGAATGGGCGAGGCATTGCTACACATCGACCACTAATGTCATAAACATGTTTTCACTGGAATTCGCCAAAACAGAAGAGAGGATATATACATATGACGTAATACATTAGCACTGTTTTAAATAATTTTACAAATGGATGTAGAGTTAGACCTATGGATTTATAACATGTTCTGTCAGGATCAGAAAAGGTGGTCAGTAAATATAGGTGCTCGCTTACTGTAATACATTGTTCATAGTATGCAATTTAAATAATTGTGGTTCCCTAAGAGATGTGCTCAAGATTGTCAACACGACGTCATGAAAAATACCCATTTACAAACACGAGGCGTATATTTCTGAAATATACCAGTGAAATGTTACGTAACCACTGTGTGTTTATGAATATAATGTCTGCATCATCGATTCATAAAAATGGAACACGTTCACTGTTCCACTAGCTCTTGATCAATCATTTCCTCCATTCAGTAATTCTATTCAGTCATTGTTATGGCTGAACAATTTGGCAGAAGGGAAGAGAGGGCATTTGCCAAAACATATCAATTATTCGTAGATACCATTTTCTCTTTTGCATGACTGTTGTGAATAAAATAACCTGCAGGAGCTAAAAGCCCTGGCCACAGAAGAAGGCCCGATTGTCGCTGCAGGATGTTTTCAAACTACTGTGGCAGCACCATACTGCATAGTATTAAAAACCATAATTGTTCTGATTGTCAAGGTTATAGTGCATAGTAAAATTGTGCTTATCTCACAGAAACCACGTTCCCCGTCGTATGGTTTATATTACTAAATCGGTATATTCAGGAAATGAAAGTTTAATTTCCTTATGTTGAATGCCACTATTGACTATGTCTCTCTAATAACAGTGGAAGAATGCAATCATAACTAGCATTATATTTGTCAGATTTATAGCAATACTTAAGCAGATGATAATAAAATATACTTATGGCCACAGAAGAAGGCCCGATTGTCGCTGCAGGATGTTTTCAAACTACTGTGGCAGCACCATACTGCATAGTATTAAAAACCATAATTGTTCTGATTGTCAAGGTTATAGTGCATAGTAAAATTGTGCTTATCTCACAGAAACCACGTTCCCCGTCGTATGGTTTATATTACTAAATCGGTATATTCAGGAAATGAAAGTTTAATTTCCTTATGTTGAATGCCACTATTGACTATGTCTCTCTAATAACAGTGGAAGAATGCAATCATAACTAGCATTATATTTGTCAGATTTATAGCAATACTTAAGCAGATGATAATAAAATATACTTTCCTCTGTTGATTGTTTGGATGTTTTAAGGTAAGCGATCGACAACCTTTGCTTTCATCTAGGTGTAGTACAGTACGAGTCATTGGTACAGAAAATGCCTCTAAACTGAGATTTTAAACACAAAATTTATGATAAATATTGTCTGTATAAATATTAGTGGCAGTGTTGGTGAAATATGTTGCTATTATAGAATGCAACACCTTACTGAAACTTAGTTTCTAAAACCCACATATGTTACCGATGAAAGAGAATGAAAATTGCGAATCTGATATGTACTTGCTACCGTATCTATAGCGACTATTGGTATTTCTAGAAACATTTTCAATTTCAGAGATAGCCTCTCACCAATTTCTCATAATTATTCCATTGAAGCACGCCAGGCACAAGTGAATAGATGTAGAGACAGGATAATAAATCAGTACTGTTGTCATGTAGTTTGATAGATAAATGTACAGTTAGACATCTCCATAGTGGTCAATCATGGTCATCAATGACATGGTTTCATTTACTACAGCACATTGGGTATAATATATGGCTTTTGTGGACAAGCAATGGTAGATCATTAAAACTTCTCTTAGTCCTTTAATGAGCATGTTGGCGAAAGCCGCTTCAGCAGTAGACTTGAGGAAGGACAATTATCTGGATGGGGGGATGATTACGCTTTATACAATTTACCATTGGAAAGTCTGATTCGATTAGCTAGCCAGTCATTCCATTGCTATCTTGTCAATAATCGCCTAGCCTTGGACTATAAATGTACATTCTCTGATTATACATTCTGATATTCCTTACTAACCTTGGGCAGTATATGATGCGATCCTATCATACTATCATATGCTGGCCTACAAATGCAGTGTCCATCATACACACGTTTACACTACGTAGTTTCTCGTGCATCTCACATTTTTCTTACAAATTGAGATATAATATTACATCTGACTCACACATACACCTCAACTTGACCACATCCCTATGCTATGTGAGGGCATGTTCCGCTCATCTCAATATATGCTATATGTTGTAGCAGATGTAAGAAAAATCGATTGCAATCCCATTGCTTTCTAATTTCCTCTTAACCCTTTAATGTCTAAATTTGATCAAGAAAATAAGAATATTTGCATGTTGAATGTCGATTTGCAGGTCAAGAGAAGACTATCTTTGAAATTGTACGACTGAAATGATTAGCTCTGTTACCGAGCCAGTCATTGCAGTGGAAAATTGTAAAAATGAGTTTTCTCTTGACCTGTAAATGAACACGCCTCGTGACCACTACGGGGACCAGTTTTGGAGGACTTCGTCGTGAAAGGGTTACGTTAATTTCGGCATCCCCGATATTTCCAGCAGAACATATTCTCTGCTTGACTACCTCCCACACAGTGCTCCGTTCCACTCTGTAATTCCACCAGTTATTAATATGGATGAACATATTGGCAGAAAAGATGGGGAGAAAATTCGGATACAAATACATTTCTGAATTATATTTTGTAATCTTCAAAAGGCTGTTCGCAAATGGAAATTTAATTCCCATATGTTCCACAGCAATAATGAAGGAATTTCTCTCAGGGATTCAGAGAAGTGACTTTATTTAGGATGCCATTTCTCGGATACGTTGCTATAATAGAGGGATCCATTTCTCTGATGCATTGTGATAGTTATGTATGCCATAGTAAAATGCGATAGATTTCCATGATGTCCATTTATTTGCTTGTTTAGTGGAGGAGGGTGGCACTTCTACAAATCTTTCTCTCATGGCATTCTTACGCATTGGTCCATAAACAGCGTTTAAACTAGGAAATTGAGTAATACATGTCAGTTGAAAATTAGGTGGTGACACTTTTCTAATATCTGCCTTTCAGATGAATTAGATGGCTAAGATGGGGCACTACATACTTTCCACAGAACAATATAAAATATGATCAACACGTATGGCCAGACGATAGGTGAGTGACTACCTGGTAAGGGAACTGTTAAACAATGATGTTTGAGTTATGTACACGATGGCACACACACGCACGCACGTATGTACGCACGCACGCACGTACGCATGCACTCTCTCTCTCTCACATACGCATGCACGCACGCACGAACACACACACACACACACACACACACACACACACACACACACACACACACACACACACACACACACACACACACACACACACACACACACACACACACACACACACATACACACACACACACCACGCGCACACACACACACACACACACACACACACACACACACACACACACACGCACGCACACACACACACACACACACACACACACACACACACACACACACACGCACGCACGCACGCACACACATGACATTATGATGTAGTTCTATCTTACTCTGGTGTAATATAATCATCTCCCATTTGCCTAATCATGATTCGCATCCAGGATCCAATAGCCAGACTTGTGCTTAGAAAAGTGACCACGTTCATTGAGTACACGGCCACCCTACTGCCAATTTATGACTGTCAAAACCGGCCGCTAGGGTGCTGGCAACATGCCAGATTGCATAGACAGTGCCATATCATGTTTTGAGAAACATCTGCCAAACGCTGGGCATAATGGTGTTTATATTCGCGAGTCTCTCGTAGTCCAGACATAGACACGCTCGCATTGAATGGTGTTTGTGATCACGATGGTCACTCTAGCACAGAAATCATAACTGCTGACCACACGGAACTGGCAAACAATGACGACAATGACCACTATCATGACATTTTAGAAATGGATTCTCAAACTGACCTTTCCATGAACCGTAATTGGCAAGCTAACCTGAACATTTTATGGCGTATGACTAAATTATGTAACTAAAGACGAACCATATGGCTACACTGTTTTATAATTAGATGTGGACACATTCACTGTTTATAGTACTAGTCAAAGCACGTAAGAAGCCATGAATGCTGCATCATATTCTTAAGCTATCACTGATCTTAGTCTATATAAATGTGTATTATAGGGGTCGTGTCTGTCACTCAAGTATCTGACGTCATAATCAATTACATCACCAGTTAACTGATGTTAAAATCATAATGATATAACAGCTCCATCATGAAAATCGAAATCTATGTCATGAATGCACAAATTTATATGTCTTTGATGAATTTACAGTTTAATAAATAGTATGTTGAATATTTTGAAACTAACTTGACTGGGAGATGTTACTACTATAAACAGCAACATCCCCAGGCCAAATTATTTTCAAAATAGTTTCAAAATATTCAGCAGCTTGCTTGTATATTTACTTTGAAATTTGGATTCTGGGAAATCAGTTTTCGATGTTTCAAATCAAATCCAACACGCGTGAATCGTGGACGGAGCTTAGTTAGAAATGGATGGGGAATAGATAGAAACGAGCCCCTGTTTTAAGATCTGTGCTACTGCCGTGTCATACATTTCTTGTTTACTCTACTCAAATATGCTAGAAAGTCAATGACTATTTTATCGCAAGTGATCAAACGACTACCTGTCTGGAAGAACATACACCTTTGCGATCCGACTCATCACACTCATTTGAGCCATGAATTCCAGGAGTATCAATTCCAAAGTAATTAAAGGTCGGCTGCTATCAATTTTGACACTAATTCGACAGGAACGTGTTGATCCCATTTCTCGTTAATTGAGTATGATATCATATACGTGTGTGACACATCTGATCCCTCCATTGACATAGCTTAGGCATTATTGATACATACGCGGAGGAGGAACTTGATCACTGTTCCAATATCTTTGGCATGATCCTTCGTTCCACCCTGTAACTCTCTGTTCCACTAGCTTTAGCATGATCCTTCGTACCAATTTCTAATTCTCTGTTCCAGTAGCTCTCACATAATAGTTCGGCCCTCCCTTTAATTCCACTGACTGGTCCTAGGACTGAGGAAATCGGCAGAGGAGAAGGCGGCATTTTACCAAACATATCTATTATTCTTAAATAGCAATTTTAAGTTGCCTAACCGTTCTGATTGAGCAGCCTATAATAGCGCATGTTGACATGGCTGTGTGGTCTCTCCGATTCTAAAAATGATTTTCCAAAGTTGGAGTATATAACATAAGCCATCTGGATTACATTTTGTAATCCTCAAACTGTTATATTTGCAAGATGGAAATTTAATTCCCTTATGTTGCCCAGCAATATTGAAGGATTTTCTCTTAGGGAATCAGAAGGAAGTGACTTTATGTACGATGACATTCCTCTGATGTAATGCTATAATAGAGGTATCATTTCTCTGATGTAGTGAGATAATTACGTATGCCATATTAAAATACGATAGCTATCCTTGTGTTCCATTTATTTGCTTGGTTAGTGGAGGTCAGTGGCATGTTTAAATCTTTCTCGCATGGCAATCTTACACGTTGGCACATGGACTGTGTTTAAACTATGGTATTGTGTAATACATGTCAGTTGAACTATATTAGGTGGTGACTTTTTCCTAATATTAGTCATTCGAATACATTTGCTTGCTAAGACGTTGCACTGCATGTTGGACACAGAACAACATAAAATACAAGCAACATGTATGGGCAGCTGATAGGGGAGTGACCGCATGGTAAGTACATGTATTGGTAGATGATCTAGAGGAGTGACAGCATGGTAAGTGAACTGTTCAACAATGGTGTTTCAGTTATGTACACATATACAAACATATTTATAATGATGTTGTTACCTGCTGGAATGATTACCCGAACAAATTGGTTTCAAATATTCAACTTGACTGACAGAACAAATCCATCCATTTGGCAGTGACTTGAGAGTTTCCTTATAGATTTCTCTCAGTTTTATGGAAATGAAACAGTGGTGCAATTGCCAACAACATCTTTAGAGGAAATTGTGAGGTAACTCGAGCTCCCTCTGGTGTAATATAATCATTTCCTGCTTTATTACTCGTGATTTCTAGCCAGGATCTAATAGTCAGAATAATGCTTAGAAAGGAAATCACATTCACTAAGTAAATAGACAGAAAACTGACAATCGATAACTGTCCAAACAGGCCGATAGGCTGCTGGCAACATGCCACATTATATAGACTGTACCCTGTGATGTGTTAAGTGGCATTGGACAAACGCTGGATATAATGGTGTTTATCTTGTCTAGTCTCTCGTGGTACAGATATAGACACGCTCGCATTGAATGGTGTTTGCCATCACAACGGCCCCACTAGCATAGAAATCATAACGGCTGACCACACGGAACTGGCAAACAATGAATGTAATGACCAGTATAATGTCCACGCAGGAACCTTTCAAATTAAGAGTAATTGACAAGCTTAACCTGAACATCTTATGGCTTATGACTAAATTAGTTAAACAAACACGAAAAGACAAAGCCTCAACAAAACCGGCTTATGCAGCTGCTTTGAGGAGTGTCCATTTGCAAACGAAAAGAAGAATATTTTTGAAATCTTTTCTCTGAAATTATGAGCCCGTCATTCCAGTGGTAAATTAAAAAAAATAGTATTTACTTGTCCTGCGAATGGACGCTCAGTGGGCAAATATTTTGATATTTTTGATCAAATTTAGTCATTAAAGAATACAGTTCACTCATCATCATGTAAACCCTCAAATCGATATCAACGAAATCCTGGTCACATGGTCACATTTTCTTGTGGTTTATGTACTCATCCACTCTTGCTATTCGACCGGGTTGGTGATTGACGTGTGTGAATGCGAAAGGGGCATCAATGTTTAGCAGCGTCGACAAAATTTTGATTTTGTATTCTGGGTGGCTTTTTGGATCAATCATGTCTTTCTTTGTTGATAACGACTGTTGAATCAGCATAAACACAGGTGCTTTCAGGTATATGATTCTCAGTTAGATGCTATTCGGAAATAAAGTTTGAGATCACAAGATGGTGATTATTTAAGAGGGCGATCTTTCAACCCATCCATACTGTCTGATAAACCGACTGATGCATAAACATATTCTTTGTGTTTTGTGCTTATAAAGCTTAAACATACGCATACTAAACAGTAAACTGGCACGCCATTTCCCATTATGCCTGAAAGACCCAGTCAAATTTCATTTTATAACATTCATCTGATTAGTTGATAGTTCGTTTTTCATGCCTCCTCTAATATTTGAGGGCAAAAATTACACACGAGTACAAATTTTCATTATAAAATGTATTGAACTAAGCTCGCCGATGTACTATTGTCTTGCCAGAAATTTAAATGACTTCCTGTTACTAAATTCCATAGTTACTGTTGTTGTTACTGCTGCGTGTTACTAGAAGATAATTCATAATTCTGTCACCTCTAGGTTACTATGGCGATTACTTCATCAAGCGGTATGTCACGAACGTTCACATAAACTGTCAAATTTCCAGATACTGCACGCAATTCTGAACGAATTTCCATAATAAGGTCAGTGAGATCTCCGTGGGCTTGTGCTAAATAAATCCTTCAAAAGTCAACATAGAACTGTATTCATTCTATGGTTACGGGATCTTAATTCTCAGTTTATTAATAATAGAGGGATTCGATATGTCACTCGGGTACTGACGTCATAATCAAACATGATACATGTTGGCTGATGTCACAATCAAAATGCTGTAGCTGCGTCATGAAAATCGATACGTCAATCGACAAAAATGTACGGACAATTAAATAAAACCTTCTGTTGAATATTTTGAATCTAGGATGACTGGGGTCTATTGTTGCTATGACCATCTACAACTCCCCGTGAAATTGGTTTAAAAATATGGAACCGTTTATCTGTGTAGTTAGCTACTTTGAAATTTAGTTTCTGGGAAATCAGCTTTCAAAGATACAAATGAATTTCTAAAGGCATAAACTGTGAGACGGCTTAGGTAGGAATGGACGGGCGATAGCTAGAAATCGATCACTTTATTCTGTGATAGGCTATGAATAATATCCCAAACAAGTTTTCACTGGAATCCGCCAGGACAGAAGAGAGTAGACGCAAATGTGACCCAATGGATGAATCCACTTTTGGCTACGCCCCGCCCATCTCTAGCAAAGTTCCGCCTATGCTTTTCCCGTGCTGGGATCGATCGAATCCTTGAACTCCCTGAGACACAATTTCCAGAAAACGATAAGCTGTTGCATATTTTGAACCTAAGTTTGCTAGGTGATTTTGCTGCCTGTGGCAGCAATCGTGCCCAGTCAAATTAGTTTCAAAATATTTCAAGAGAATAGTTCTTAAATAGTAAAGACATTGGCTGGCAGATTGGACTGCACTATTGTATTGGCACTGTCTTACATTAATTTTACAAATGGATGTAGAAGCAGACTATCTGTAATATGCTCTGTCTGGACCAGCAGAGGTGGTCTCTAAAGACAGGTGGTCGCTTACTACAGCTCGCTGTTCACCACATGTAACTATTGGTAATAGATAATGGTGGTTCCATAAATCATGTGTTCATAATTACGTCATAAAAATATCCATTTTATTTCTGTCAATCTACCATTGAAATTGCTGACTAGATAACAGTAATTCCAGCGGTTAAGTTTCAAAAAGAGTCTTCGATTGGCCTGCAAATGGTCATTCACTAAGCATTGACTAATCTTGACCAGTAACTAGTTGGGAACTGCCATATTCCGGTCACTAAATATGGTGTCCGTTATGGACAGGTACAGCTGCATGTAGTTATATTTTCTCGTCTATCTCTCTTTTATGGGTGTGCATTTGGAGCAATACCAGTACACGTGTACACGTTACTTTTAACGAATGTGTACACGTGTACACGTATTTGCCGTTCTGCTGCACAAAATGTAGTTAGAATATGATATCTGTTATTCATTATTAAGTTTAGAGGGGTGGAATATGGTGGAGTTGGAAAATAAAAATGTATTAACAACCATTCACCATCACCCCCACCCCTGTATCTACAGCGCCTCAAAGCTCTCAAAACACCATATTAGTGTTAATTTGACACAAGATTGCCCAACTTGTTCATCGACTATTCTACAAAATTCCTATTTGATCCCCGTCTGGGACAGATCAATATCAAGCAGCAGTGATTCACCCTTTGATAGTCAAGATTTCAAAATCTAAATTTGTCATTACTGACTGTCCATAAGGAATTTGCGGGAAAAAGCAGGATAACATTTTGAAAATTTACCACTAGAATGACAGGTTCGCTCGGTGAGTCAGTCATTGCAGCGATTAATTTACAAAAAAATAGTCTTCGCTCGACATGCAAATAGACTTTTAATAATGATATATTCCTCAAGACCACTATAGAGACCTTTTTGGCCGGCTCGACCATTAATGAGTTGACCAAAGGCTGGCGGTGCTCAGACCACTGCGAGCTTAGATAAGTGGCACGGCATGCATAGTGATAATCTGTGTTAATAAGATCACGCTTGAATGCTCAACAGTAATTCACACCTGTGTGTTCTCACAAGGGGTGATGGTTATTCAAATGAATACCTGCGTGCTGACGTCAATGCTACTCACGGACAAATAAATAATCCTGTTGACTCGCCTAAGTTGTTCAGGAAAATTTAAGTTTTCTCCTAAAAAATCCACATGAGCAGATCAATAGATGATTGTTTTTGAAAATGTAGCATAGCAATGACTGGCAGTGGTAACATTTAAAAACAAAACATGTCTCCTCTTGGTCTGCAAATTGCCATTTCCCCTGACCACTATAGGTGCTGTGTTTTGGCAGGCTTGAGTGTTAAAGGGTTAATTCGGAAATAGGACAGACTTGACAGACAGAGAGCGTGGCGGTATATACACAGAATTAAATTGTTTAAAAATATATCATTTTCTTTGAGGGCTATCTTACATATTCCACATAAATATGTATATTTTATAAATGTTTTCCCAGCCCTACTCACTTTGTCATGTCAAATTGAAATATAACATCAAACGTCTTTCACAACTACACCTCAACTTGATCACATCCGAGTGTATATGACGCCATGTTCAGCTCATCTCGCTTGCATAATATTCAATATATTTTAGCATATATAAGAAAATCGATTTGTAACCTCAATGTTACATAGCCGCTCTGTAATTTTGAAGATAATTAATTTTCGACATCGTCGAGTTTTTCTCCAATGTTCTACATGTTCTACCAGCTCTCGATCAATCAGTTCCTCCACTCAGAAATTCTACAAGTCATTGTTATGGCTGTACAAATTGGCAGAAGAGAAGTGAGGGCATTTTGCCAAAACATATCAATTATTCTTAGATCTGATTTTCGCCTTGCATCGTTATACGACTGTTGTGAACAAAAATAAGCAGCGGGAGCTAAGTAAGAACTTTCGCTGAGGAGAAGTAACCTTGGCCATGACAGAAGGACTGATTGAAGCTGCATAATACCTGTATCATAGCTGTTGTGATTGCCAAGGTTACCTGGTCAATGTCCTCGGCTCTACCGATGCTCTTATTGTAGATATCATAAAATAATCATATGAACGAAGCTGACCAAAACTGACCTCTGCAGTAGTCTTGAAGAATATCCATTTAGATGCCAAGAGAAGACTATTTTAAAAATGTTACCACTTTGCATGATTGGCGCGGCCATTCCAGTGGTGAATTTTCTAAAACTTATCTTGCCATGTAAATGGACAGTCAATAAGGAAATATCTAGATTTTCTTGACAAAATTTGATCATTAAAGGCTTAAAATAATCTCTCTGTAGAAACCATTTTGGAACTAAAATATGTCTGTATAATTATTAGTGTCAGTATTGGGGAAATATGTTGCTATTATAGAATGCTACAGCTTACGGAAACGTAGTTTCTAAAACCCACATGTTACCCTATGAAAGAAAATGAAAATTGCAATTCTGATACGTACATCTGCTACCATATCTATAGCGATTATTGGTGTTTCCAGACAGCATTGTAAAATCTACAATGATTCGATGTTTGTACCATTTTCAGTTTCAGAGCTCTCTCCATTGTCTCAATAATTCCAGTGAAGCACGCCTTGCACAAGGATCAGATATCCAGAGAAAGAGTAAGAGATCAGTACTGCTGTCCATTAGTGTGCTGAATGAATGGATAGTCAGACATCTGGATAGTGGTCATTAGTGGTCATCCATGACATGTTTTCATTCACTGCAATACATTGAGTATAATGCATGGCTTCGATGGACAAGCAATGGTAGAGCATTACGTCTTCTCTTAACCATTTAACGATCAAGCTAATCAAAATGGCTTTAGGAGTAGTCTTGAGGAAGCCCCATTTGCTGGACGGAAGACGACTTCCTTTTATAATCTGCCCTTGGAATATCGTTTTGATAAACTAGCCAGTCATTCTAATTGTAAATCGTTAAGCATTGTCTCGCTTTGGAATGCAAATGGACATTCATTGATCAGAAATTGTAATATTCTTTACGATTCTCGACCATTAACTGCTCGAAAACTATCAAAATCTGTCCCCAAATGAAGCAGACATCATAGACATATATGCAGTTTCTATTTTTCTAGTCAGATTAAAATATAATATAAAATCTTTCTCACATATGCAAATCAACTTGATCACATCCTAATTGCCATGCCGACATGGTCATCTCACCTTACTTGCAGAATATGCAATATGTTTTAGCACATATAAGAAAAAGATACATCAATTGTAACCCAGTTCTTCAGGTCTCAAAGACCACATTTAGATCCAAACACGCACAAAGAGTGGGCGGAGTTTAGCTAGAAATGGCCGTGCCATAGCTAGGTATGAATCCCTCAATCCATATCCATTTGGAAGAACGTGATCTTTGTTCATTAGCTCTCACATAATCATTGATCCATCCTCAAATGCTCTGTTAACTTAACTCTTACGTATCTCATAGCACAGCGTACGGAGTGGACAGTGATTATCTAGAAATGGGCGTGGCATAACTTGAAATCGGCGTGGCATTGCTAGCATCCCTCTATTTTTATCCATCCAATATCAAATCACGTGATAGTTTCACACTCTTGGGACATGTATTATTACACTTCAGTTGCCGCCTTGCAGTAAGGAGCGATGACGTAACCACGATCGTTATAACGCTATTTTATTACTGTTAAGATGCTGATAAATTCTAATGAAAGCTAGAAATCTTTAACCGGTCAATTAAAAATAATTTTAAATTTGAAATAATAAGAGGTGTTTGTCATTATATTTTCTCGCGATTGGCCAGATCTATATTGTGATGCAAAACTATTTAAAGTCAAATAGTGAGAAAATCACGAAACTTGCCTTGAAAATTAGAAATAAAACAGTACAGGTCAGAAAAACCTTTAAATGTTTCCAAACCACAGTAAAGCGTACTGTTGAATATTTGGAAGAGAATTGGATTGAATGATATAAGGCAGCAATGTCTTCCAATCCAATTAGTTTCAAAATATTCAACAGAACATTTCGTACTAACATGTTTCTGTTTTTGCTTTGGAGACATGTTATGACTTATTTCGAATCTGTACTGTAGAATATGTGATAAAGATAATCGGAAAATAATGGACCTTTCCAGTTTTAGCCAAGCCCCGCCAATATGTAGATAAGACCCCCCCCCCATATGTAGATATGCCCCGCCCATATGTAGATAAGCCCCCCCCCCCCATATGTAGATAAACCCCGCACATATGTAGCTAAGCTCCAGCCACACTTCGCAGTGTTGGGATCGATATATCCATGAACTGCCCGACTCTTAATTTCCAGAAAAATTTATTGGTAAGCCTATGGCGGCAACAGCGCCCAGTCAAATTAGTTTCAAAATATTCAACAGCATGTGTATTAAATAGTAAAGATATACAATTCGTACAACAATGCTTAGCCCGCCATCAATTACGAGTTCGTAAGAATCTTATCTGCGTCATTTAGTATGAAGTTATCCTATGCGCCACGTAGTTGATTTATGATGTCATATGATGGATGGATAAACTGGAAATGGCCATTGTCATTTCGTATCAGATTTATCACACTCTTGTAATAACATA
>JAVVLW010003370.1:0-44227 GCA_034401795.1 Chaetoderma sp. LZ-2023a | reverse complement strand
TAATTTGACTGGGTGTATAGCAGCAACAGCGCCAAATCAAATTAGTTTCAAATATTCGACATATTGTTTATTAAATCGTAAGGCCATGCAATTTGTACAACGTGTAGGACTATTAAGCGTTTAAGATGGACTAAATCGAATCATTCATGCTGTATTTGATCATGACGCCATCATACACGTTACGTAGTTGATTATGACGTCACATGACGCCATGTGATGGATGGATACATTGGAAAAGCTCCAGTGTGTTTCTATCATAGCTGTAGTATGTAGATCGTGGACGTATCATATAGCTACTCTAATTGACGAGTTACGATACATGGGGCAGATTGGTGAATGTTTGTAGCTTGAATTTTAAACAAATTATCCTCGGTTCGGTTCGAGTTTTATTTGTGACACGTCTGATTTGATTACCTTTGAATAGAGATAGGTTTATGGTGGCCTTGTATTTCTCTCACCGGACTGCTACCAGGACACCAGCACAACCCGCAGTATCCCTCTCTATCTATTTCCCAATCTCACAATTTTTATCTTCCCTCCCTCCCTCCCTCCCTCCCTACCCACCCACTCACTCACCTTCTCTTCTTTTTTTTTTAATTCTCGTTCATAGATTTTGCAGTGTATCCATCCTACAGTTTTGATCTGATCAAATCCAAACAGGCCACCCTCTAGTACCATGAAGGAAATGTGTGGTTTGTGCTTTTATTTTGCATCTACCCGACGATTTTCGAGATACTCACCTTTTCGTGGGCAAAATTGTCTCCTTTGTCAGAGGCGATGAATGTGCACAATAAAATATACCCCATGGCACCCTGTAATTCCAAAGTGATCCCTTTGGGGCTATGTCCTAAATGTCAGCAAAGGTACTCGTTTTAATTTTTGGCAGAAATGAACTTTCCTTAATTATTATACGTCCAATATTCACATATTAGAAGATACTTTATGACACACTTTATTGCCCAGGAACACCATTTTGGTCAAAACTTACCAGTTTTCGTTTAGGGGAAATGACCCTTTCCTTTCATGGAAGAGGTTGATACTTCAAAATGGCCACGAAAATATACTTTGGGCTAATCAACGTGAAATTTAGTCATCTTCTAGGGCTGATATAACTCACCTGATATGCAGTGTGAATGATCTGTGTGGTGACGATAAATGAAAATAGTCTTATAACTGCAAAATCTACACTACATTTTAATGTCATTACAACTTTGATACGATATAGATCGTCATTTGACAATACACCAGCTATCTTTATAGTCCAGTAGGCATAATTAGGCTACGTACCAAATAATACAATACTATTGTATACATGGAGACGAGGGCTGTCAAATCCTGCAATTTATCCTTACTCCCGAGGTATTTACCTCATTGCGCTGCACTTGCATACATAACTAATGAAAATGATTTATGTTCACTCATTGAGTGTCCTTGTCTCCCAGTAAGTGAAATCATCAGAGTGTTTTGAAAATAATTGGAAAGGCACTGCTTCCTATCAGTTAAATGGTAGCATGTAATAGTATACATATTACAGAATAAAAATAATAATAGTAGTAGTAGTAGTAGTAGTAGTAGTAGTAGTAGTAGTAGTAGTAGTGGTAGTAGTAGTAGTCGTAGTAGTAGTAGTAGTAGTAGTAGTAGTAGTAGTGGTAGTGGTAGTAGTAGTAGTAGTAGTAGTAGTAGTAGTAGTAGTAGTAGTAGTAGTAGTAGTAGTAGTAGTAGTAGTAGTAGTAGTAGTAGTATAGAGAGTGAAATGTATTGGATGCCTCAACTCATTTAAACCCATATCACACTTCTGTTGTGAGCTAAATACCACACATATATATGAGCAGAGCTTGTGAAATAAAGCTTAGACTTAGAAAACCTATTTCTGATAGGCTGAATATTCAATGCACTATAATGGATTTGCATTTTATGTCAGAATAGAGATAGCACGCTAATAGAATTCATATATATATATATGTATTTCCCGTCCCAGTATTCCCGCACGGGAAAATTCCCGTCAATATCGCTTCTCCCTCACCCATCTCCTCTTTATCGCCCTCAATCCTCATTCCATCTTCCCCAACCATTCCACGTCTACTCGATCCATCCGTGCCTATCTTTACTACATATTTCTTCCATTCTGCGCTCATTTTGCACTTCCATCATCCAGTATCTCCTATCTTCTCATACCGTCTTCTGTATAATTTGAATTGATTCCCTCGACCCATCTTGTATTTTCTTCCTCCACTATCATCACATTTCCCGCTTCCGATCCTTGGCCTACTGCAGCATTTTAACGCATACCACAATAACATACAATCTAAAGATTTGTATTTCAGCACATAAAGTCTTCAGTGTCATATAAATTCAATCCCGATATAATTATATTTTATCTTTATTATTTCAGTTGGCAAACCATCGATGTGCCCAAAACACCATCTCCGGATAAGGATCAAATTGAGGCTCTATATCAGCGCTACTTGGTGGCACTCAGTGACTTGTTTGAGACACATAAGGCGAAATACGGAGTTCCAGCTGATAGCCATATCACATTTATCTAAGCAATACTGTACCATGGTTTAAACCGAACTTTGCCGAAGCAAGATGAAGGAAGGTTAATGTGCATTTAAAGGTTTTGTTAAGGGGACTCATGATGTACTTATTTTCCTGAGTGGAAACTAAGAAGGCTTTTTGATTCTAAATCCTATCTTAATCCTGTAATGCGTACAGAGAAGAAACCAAAACATCTTTATGATGTAGTAGGATATATCTTATGTTGAATAGTTTGAAAACTAATTTGACTGGCCGATTCCGATCAAATTGATCTCAAAATATTCAACAGGTTTCCTATATAATTGTCTTAAACTGATGCACTGTAATCTCAATGGTTACTGGTTAAAGGAAAGGACCAGGGAACTAACTAATGCTCTTGAATGACAGATTTCGATAGAAATCAACCTATTGTCGCCAGTAAAAATAGAAATAAATCGGAATAATTAAAAAAAAGCAAATAAAATACCATTTATGTCATTCTGGCGGGACCGAATTAGCGACGCATGTGGTGCTGCACGCTCTAGTGTACGCCAAGCGAATAAATAACACCTACTGCGGCCGGTAATATAATTTCAGTTATATTCGCGCTAAGCTGATTGGGCACTACTTCCTACAGGTAAAATACTGTCTAATCTTAAAACAATTTGACTGAAAGCCGTTGTTTCCAGAGACAGGATCTGCATTCAGTTACACGAATTGCAAAATCTTCAGTGGGCATCATGTTGTGGCCTTGAAAACCAGCAGTGTATTTTGAAATCATTTGACCGAAATTCGTTGCTTCCACCAGAAACAGTGACTTTCAAATATGTTTTCAAAAGAATCAATAGTGAATTAACAGTAGCGAGTTAATCGCTCTACATTGGCGCCTATAGAGAATCTATTCATACCGCTTACGAAACTATATTCAGGCTTGCTTTTGCTATATTCGAGTACAACGTTATACCTGCACATACAGTTGACACACGGCGGAGTGGAAAGCACCGGCTACGTCATTCATTGGTTCCGAGTTAAACGCTCCTAGATTTAGTAAATGCTTTTTCTCAAATAATCCCATTTCATTTCCATTTTTTACTAGTGGTACTTTATTAAATATTTGATATTGGATATTATATATCATTTGTTATTACCCGGTTCCCTTCCTTTAAATTGGCATATGGTTGCTCCAGTTGAAACATACCGTCATAACGTGAATTGTATTATTACATTGTATTGAAGGCACACGATGACGGCACATTTAATAATCTCAGGTCGTTAAGGAAGCCATGTTTTATGGACTAAATCCCATATATTTTAAATTAAAAAACTTAACAAACAAGTTTTTATTTAATTTCTATTATATAAAAGAGCCTTCATCCATTAATCCCACAGCACTATTACTGGTATCCTACATGTAGGTGTTTACAGCTTACAGTAAAGTGGAATACAAATATTTATACATTTGAAAATGCCAAACTATTCTCTTTATATAATAGAAACTAAAAGAAACAGTAAAGTTTCTGATGGTCCGATAATGTCAGTGAGAAGTGTGATTACCTTTGTTTTATTTCGTCATATTGGTGGTTTGTGTACATTAATATGCTGATACAGGTCACGATAGTGATGCTGATATAACGTTTCAATAACTATGCTATGCATGGTAATGTGAGGGATGTAATACAATTATGATAAGAAATATTTGATATCGATGTTATTTTTGCTATGATAACGGCAGAGTTCGCCAATCATAATCATATATGGCGAGTCTCATCACACCCCTCTCGTGGTGGCGGTCAGTTTCATCTTCAAATCTAGAAACCGTTGGTTGTCCAGGACTTTGCTATAGTACATTGACATTATAGCTCCACTCGCACATTACCAGTGTTGGGATCTATCGAACCCTGAACGAGTAGCGGATTATAATAGGGGCAGCCGTGAGGCATTATTGTCCCGGCCCAGGATCTTGACCAGCCCCCCAATTTTTTTCTTTCCAAACTTTTTGGGAGAGTGAATACTGTGTTTTATGCAGTTTCTCTATTTACAAATGAGAATAGCCGTCTGGACATGATGTCCAGAGAGCTATTTTCGTTTGTAAAGAGAGAAACTGCATAACAGGATATGGTCTTATTGTCTTATTTGTCCATTATATACTGTTTCAGTATTATTCTTATTAAAGAGGGTTTATTTTAGTTTTGAGACTTTTTCTGATGTTTTAAGAGTAGAAATTGAAAAGGTATTTTAATATTATCTTTTATCTTCTAGATGCTCTCAGATGGCACCACCTGCACTTCCGGTCCTTCAGTTGGCTGTTAAATTATTCTATTTTTAGCTATTTAATTTCTTCTTTTTTTCATTCAGTTTTTTTTATCCAGTCCTGTTTTCAGAACTGAAAAAAAGACATTAAATAGCTAAAAAAGAATAATTTAACAGCCAGCTGATGGTCCATATTTACCTCTGGAAATGCAGGAGGTGCCATCTGCGAGCATCTAGATTTCAAAATTTTTCCTGTGGGAGTACCCCCCGGACCCCCCCTCCCCCCAGTTGATTGGCCTTTCGCATCCACCAAAATCCACAAATATTGTTCCCCCACCCCCAGCCCTGGCAAGGATTAATCTGACACTGCCCTAAACTCTCTAACTATACAGGTAAGCTGCTGACAAATTTGACTTCTCTTGCTGAAGTATTTATGACGGACCTTGTTATACCATTTATGACGCATGTTAATTGTGACGTCAGCTACATGTGACGTAATTCATTATGACGTCATATATGCCAGATTGGATTCCACTATTCTCACTTCTCATGTATGCCAAAATTTAGGTCGCCCACTTAAATCATACCACACAGGCATGCACGCGCGCGTATTACGCGTATAAATGAGAAAATTGCGAAATGAAACGAGGTTCAAACCATATTTGAAGAAAAAAAACACGATTTTGGATCTCCTGATACATTAACAAGTGTTGTTCATAATCATTATCTTCTTAGTTCTTAGCGTCCCTAGTTGAACGAAGCAAAAATGTACTCAATGCTCTCATTCTTTTCTAATTCCGGATTACATTTCCTCACTCAGATCATATGACGTCATAATCAACTACGCGACGTGTATTCTGACGTCATAATCATGACGTCATGGACGATTCGATTAAGCCCGTCTTTAACGCTTAATAGTCCGACACATAGTCCGACACGTTGTACGAATTGTAGGCGTTTGCTACTTAAGAAACATGCTGTTGAATAATAATATTTTGAAACTAATTTGAATAGGCGCTGTTGCTGCGAGAGGCTTACAGCTTACCTGTATAGTTTTTTGGAAAGTGATAATCAGGGGAGGTCAGAAATCAATCTATCCCAAACGCGAGCGTGGTGTGGGTGGAGCTTAGATAGAGATGGGCGGGGCATAGCTAAAACTGAAAGGTCCATTGATTATGTTGTGCTTTCAGATATAGCCACAATTTAGTATATAATTCAATGTACAAAGACTAACCTTAGTGGACAGGACGTCGCGGGTCGAACGTCCTTTCTTGTGGCCAACAGGAATCAGTCTGGTCCATAGACGCTTCCCGCCTGGTAACCCGCCAACACTCGGACATTTGGCGGATGTTCCCGCCGATGCTCGGATTATGTGTGGCGTGGTAGCGCAGCGGCACCACAATTCCAATGGTGAGCATGGGTTTCTCTATATCCATACGCGTGACGCATTGCCATTGCCATAAAGTGGGTTAATATCCGACTCGGGATAACATTATATATTAGTGTCTTGATGTCGCTCTAAGTCTGTTCAAGCGACTTTGGGCGACCCTATTATCAGTATTTTCTTTGGGATTCTCCACAGTTCTCTTTATCTTTATGAGCACCACAGTCCTTTATTTTTATGAGCGAAACTCATCAAATTTTCTATCTGGCAAGTTTCTCGAGGAGACGGCGGGTCTGGAGACATGTGAAGAAGAGAAGGAGAGGCAAGGTAGTAGACAGATGACGATAAAAGGGGAGATTATAAGGAGAAAGAGGATGCCGATGAGATGATAAAAGAGAGTCTAGATCGAAGATTGCATTTGATTCTACCACATCTACATGTGCATTTTGGTCTATGCAATTGACTTTCATAATCACCCATGAGTCTCACTAAACAAACTGCCCAATTTTGGTTTATCATGTTCGTCGATTAAGAAAATTCTCCATCTCATACGGCATGTCAGAAAGTTAGTTTCCTCCACATTGCCAGCATTTGGGAAAGCGTCTGAAGCCAAATGCTCTCTTAAAGGAGTAATAATCGCATTGCAAATGATGTTAAATGGATAGGTTATTGTATATAGATTACATATCATTCATATCATTTACATATCATTTTCTTCCTGACGCATTCCTTTATCATTACTGCATTTATTTTCATTTTACTCTCGCTCTATATTTAACTGTAGTCACTGTCGTTTTGTCTCCTCAAACGACAGTGTGATAATTTTCTACGATGCCAAGTTCTGGAAGGATGCTTATTTCTTTACACATATTCTAGGTTGCCATAGCAATAACTCAGAATTCTGAGAGCTATAGGCTATCCGAGACAGCATTTAGAGTAAAAAGATCTTATTGGTTTTTTTCGACATAGACACAATTTAATTATTATGAAAGTAATAAAAATGATTGGATGTGTATGCATAATCTACTAAAACGTGCATCTATCCATTTCTCTTATTCGTCCGTCTCCACAAACCAGAACGCAGTTGCAAAGAGAAAAGAATATGCATATCTGAAATTGTGTGACGCCATCAACAAAAAGTAGACCAAAGCAAATGCTAGAGACTCAGAGGTCATATGCAAGGGGAGTAATATATAAATTTAAAACATGGTCTCACACCAGAAAGGCCTGAAGAGACTGGTTCGGAGGGCTCTTAGATGATAATAAATGGGAAGCGGGGTTGCCGGATCTGCATCCTTTACCATTATTCAGGGTGCCAAATGACGTTGCACTCAAGGTAAACGTTAACATTTTTGACCATATATATGAAACCTGCTTGGCGAAAAACAACAAGGCGTTTAATCTGTTTGCATTGCCTAAACTATATTTCTGATTCAATATCAACCTTTAAAGAAACGTTACCAGTTCCTCAAATGAAGAAGTTGAGAATAATAAATAACAAACATACATTTTTATTTACACAATGTCTTATTTTCAACCTGTCGTCTTATGAGAGCAGTCCTGAATTACCAAATTTGTACTAAACAGAACTAATGCGTGATAACGTTGTTTCTTAAAAGTAATTGTTATCCAGCATCGTCAGATAAGCAATACTTATGATTCATTTTTAACAAATGAGCAATAATTCTAGTATAATATAAATGAATTTAAATATATACCGTAAATACTATGAGTCATGGCCAACTATTTCCATTCTCTTATACGGCTATTTTACGAGATATGGCGCTGACCAATATCATATAAATAACTGTTTATGTAGATGTATACCTTAAACATAAAATACTGTACGATAGCTTCAATTGTTGCTTACATTTAAATGTCATTGTTTGGTGTTAAATAAAGAACGCGTACAATAATTATACAACAATTAATAATCAGTGTAGCGAAGGGCAAGAAATCATTTACGACGCATAGAAAAACATTATATAAGATAAAACATCAATATTTATTTTCTGATGATGAATCATAAACTGGCATACGTCTGGCAGTTTTCCTATTTTCGAGGTAAGCACGGAATAGATGCTTTTGAAGAAAAGCAGTCTTACTTACATTTAGATTTCTTAGAATTGCAGCCACCAGGCAAAGTGATACTAGGCTTTGCTTGAAGGGACATCATAGCAGGTACAAGTTTTCATCTATTGTGTTGCGACCAAATTCGGTGTATCATTGTAATAATGGCGGATTCAAGTGATCTCACATGTGCAAGACGATTGGCTACAATGCTCACAGCAAATGGAATTGAAATATGTTTTCAGTTGGCGAGAGCAACCTCAAATCTGATTTGGTTCTTGCAAATATCTGCTGACGTAGTATGTTCAGTACCTGTACTACGTCGACCATAAAGATAGACAATGTATTTTCTAGCTTCATTTGTTATTATTGCTGTCTCTGCCAAGGTACTGTCATTGCCAAATGTTTTAAAATGAGCCAACTCTCATACCATACTTAGGGCAACCTTTGCCGCTCCGCGCTTACTGTGCCTAAATAGGTAACCTACTGTCTCACATCACTTAACATATATGTACACAGTTGAGTGACTGTCAGTTCTCGAGGCTCGCTGCTATGCTTCTCACTCAATAGTTTGATGAGATCAGGACAGGAAAGTCTCATTTCTCTGAATCCAAATTTCCTTTCGAGAATCTAAACGACAAATGTGATACATACAGCGCGTGGTTACCTTAGTATCTGTCACATGTACAACAGCCCATGCATGTCCAAAACGATTCACACATTATGCCAGGTGAACCACAATCCTTGTGTCTGCTTTTTCGTTCTCTCTGCACGACGGATCTATAACAGTACTTGGCATTGTTCGGAACAGTGACAGTGTGTCACCTTGAATCCACCTTTTCACAGACCACGTTGGCAATAAGCTCTTGCAAATGGGCTTTGTCTTATGCTTTTTCATGAACAGCTTCCCGCCAAGAATGCTTAAATTATGTAATACAGAAACAAGCCTGGATGTGTCAGTCTGATATCTCGTCTGCTTCCCATCACCTTTAAGAGTATTATCGTCAATGCCATGAAACCAATCACATACAATGTTGACACATCCACAATTGCTGGGTTTTAAGTTGAGAATCTTCTGAACGCAGCTTTTCCCCAGGTGTTGATGAAAACCATTGCATCTATGAGATATACTGTTGACAGGTGGCAGTCTGGTAAAGATGGTGGTTGTATAAATTCAGGCCCGGCTTCTGCTATGAGAAATGTTAGACAATCAGGCTTGTTGAAGTATTGGATCAATTTCAAACAATTCAAGTGAAAACACAACCTTTCTTGTATTGCCATCAGTACTTTTGGGGAAAACAAAATACCCGTGTACCTGCACTTTCGTTTTGATAGACTGTGATGACGTTTTGCTTCTTGGATGCGAGACCTTTCTTCTTAGATACAAGGGTAATCAGCGTTGGTGGATCTATATTACTGGAGCCGTTATCCTCTGTACCTTTCATTGACTCTATGCCCTTACATTTTACTTCTATCTAGTCAACAGTGGTAGCTGTGTCGCCTGCACCTATATTCATTAGATCAACATAGCTGTTGCAGCAAACTGGATTTACCAGTTTCTCTGTGATCAGACATTTGATTTTTTCAACTAACTTCTACTTCTCTAGTGCCTGCTTGATTGGTCCTTCCTTCCTTGGTATCGGTTCCAGCGTCATGTCTGTCCACACACCATTTAATTTACCATCTAACTGATGTACAGTAAAATTTCCTTGCGTAAATTTATCATGAACCGTTGGGTGGTCTTCAGACAGATTGTGCATGTCCTTGAGATAGAGAATTCCACAATCATGCTATCTCTCTCTCTCTCTCTCTCTCTCTCTCTCTCTCTCTCTCTCTCTCTCTCTCTCTCTCTCTCTCTCTCTCGCTCTCTGAATGGATTTACCGCTTTAAGATATGAACCATATCGATGTACATTAGCCAGAACGTTGGTGTCACACCTAAGTTTTCCATGAAGTTGTTCCAGAAAGGACCATTGACGGTAGGTTTACCTTTATCTGTCTGCATTCTGATCGGACTATTTCAGATTTCTTATTCTTTGATGCATCACATATATTGTTCAGATGGCTGTTGAGCTCCAGTTTGTCCATTAGATGTTCTGATTGTAACACGAATTCAAATACATTCCACAACCCACACTAGACTTAACATTGCTTCACTTTTCAGTGAGTGACATCTCTGTATCTTATAATGATACTTTCCATTGATGATCGTGTTTGCAGTTCCTCGTTTACCAATGTCACCTAAAGCAAACGGGCCCTCAACGCCAATATATTTCATGGAAAATCCTATAATACCCATAAAGATCTCTACATAATGAAAATCACCAAGTATACCGGCAAGATTGAAATATCCTTGTCCATCGGTTGGTCATGTCTTGCACGGCGTCATAAATGTTTTTCTCCAGCTATCGTCATCGTCATCGTCATCATCAACACCACAATCTCCACCAGCACTGTCGTCGTTGTCGCTGGCGAGGTTCCCCTCCTTCTCTCCTGCATAATCCTTTAGGATGATATGAATTTCCACTACTATTATCTCATGTTCAGATACTGGTTTGTGTTATAAAGAGTTCTAGCTTTCAGGTATTTATTAAAAAGCGAGCCCTGACAACTGACGATGATAGCAGAAATAAACGTGATGAATCATACTTTGATAGTGGCAATGACTAATTGAGAGATGATATGTTCAAATGTAAATAGCAGATAGATTATGTGGTATTTGTATGATTACTGTATTCTGCGGCTGTCGCAGTAGACACATCCTACAGCTGTAACCAGTCCTTCTTCGCTTTTGACCTCTGTGTCCTGTTCTCAGCCGAAATCCTTAGCTTTCTCAGGTCTATTCTTGATTTGAGTGTACAGAGCCCTGCTTTCTTGAGGTTACCTCAGATTTCTGCAATGACGTCCTCTCCTGGCTTTGTATTTGCTGGCTCCCCGTAACTTCGTCAACGGGTTTCAAGTCCACATCGTCGGCATATTCTATCTGGAGCGACATACCCAGTATGGACACTGGGGGTGGGCGGGGGGGGGGAGGGGTGTGTGGGGGGGGGGGGGTGGGGGGAGGGGTGTGTGCTGTTGGTATTGTTGGTATTGTGAAATTACCCGCAGTGATTCCAATGTAGCAGCAAAGTAACAGGCAAACGCACAAGGGATAGACCATCTCCTTGTGGGGAGCCGATTGATGTCTCAAGCTCTACAGACTTCACTGACCTGATCCTTACTATCAGCTTGGTGTCTGCAAGTAGTAGTCGCACTAGTCGTCGCTCATCTTCATTGCAACTGGGTCGGCGTAGTACTTCTAGGATCTTTGAGCGGGTAATTGTGTCGAAGGCTCGTGACATGCCCATGCCCATTTTGTGGCAACCCCAGTGTCTGGACATGACTCACACAAGCATGTTTTGAGTTCATACAATGTCTGCGCAGCTGCGTCCACGTTTGAAGCCAATTTGACATGATCCGGTGAAATCATAGATCTTTTCTTGGATGCGGCATAGAGTAACATTGGATAGAATTTTCAGTATGCTTCTGAGGAGTACAATGGGCCGCAGATTGGCTGGGGGGGGGGGGCAGGTGGCTTCTTGGACTTGGGTAGCGCGATAAGGTGCCTTGGTCTACAGCGTCGATGGGAAGGTTGTGCATAAAAGCTGAATTGATTCAGGTGCGTGATCTGTTTTGAGATAATGTCATTGCTCATGCCAGCATGTCCAGATGCACGTCCATTTGTCATGCCTTTTCAACTTCTGCTGTTCTAATTGGTGTTAGTACTGGCCTGGGGTCTCATGAGAACGGGTGCAAGAGCTCATCATCGTGGTCAGTGAACTGTTCCTTGAACCATTCTCGAATTGCCTCGGCTTGGCCCTGGTCACACCAATAAAGTGTCCTTCAGAGTTGTGTACAGTGAGTGGTGGTGTATAGTCTCAGTAACTCTCAGGGCTCGGGCTGCCTGAAACATTTTGTGACAGTCATCCATGGCAGTTATTTCATTTGCTAGGGAGTCTGCTTGTTGAATAACGTTCGCTAATGCGGCGCAGAATGTTATTGCGTTCCAGGCATAGTTTAGTGCGGTCTTCACTTTGGCAACGTTGATAGATGCGCAGCCGTAATGCTTTCTGCTCTGCTGATAGTTTTACTACTACAGGGTCGTCAGTATACCTAGTTCCGCTAGTTTTGAGAACTCATATGGTGCTGGTAGCCGATGATTCCATATATTTCAATATTTTGGTTAGAGCTTCGCTTGAATCGGAGCCGCCGTCGATATTAGCTATATCCTCCTCGAGGGACTTTTTGTATGACATTTGAGTGTTGAGCGCTGATGAGCTTGGATAGGTTGTAGGTGACTCTACCCGCTTGCCTGGTATGGCGTTTATCTGGTATTTAGGGTCACAAATACAAACGATATGAATTGTCATTTCTCACTCTAATTTATGTAGATGCATGGTTATACTCACAATTGCATTTTTCTGCTTAGTAACACAGTTCCGAGAAACAAAAGAACAATGTTCCATTAGATTTGTCATATCGTGCTCATCATTCACTTCTGAAACTGTAAGCACCGTTCTTAACATTTGTCCATCACAACAATACACAGTTTTCCTATTTCAAGTAGTGGGCAAAATTGTTGGACCTCTGGTGATCTAATTATTCAATGATCTACGTGTAACATTTATGCAATTGTAGAGCTCAGAACAAGGATATTTCAGTCATTACTCCAGATCATGTACATATGATGTTTTCAGTACCACAAGATTGCAATTTTTCGGTTTTAAAAGAAATGAGCATTCTGTCAGTTGTCATAGTAATAACATTAACATTGTCCCTTTGGATTTGTCATATGGTGTATAATACTCACTTTATAAGACGTTGACATCAAAATAGTTTTAATTATCACATTGCCTGTCACAACACAGCAGGTGTGTCCGATTTTAAGTACATTTTTAGCAGCTCGGGTAAAATGTGTAACCTTTTGACCGCTGATGACGCAATTATTAAACTAATTTACATATAACATATTTGAAATAATAGAGGCCACTATAAGGAACAATGAATAGTCATTACGCTCAGCTACGTAGATATGATACTATGCTCGTTTCATTTTTCAGTGCCCCATAAGTGCATTTCCCCGTTATTTAAAAAATTGACATTCTGCCAGTTTTCAAAGTAACAAGATTTCAGTCAATAAATGAACATTGGCCCTATTAGATTTATTAGACTTTGTCTAATACTCACTTTTGAAGATGTTAACAACAAAATATTATTTTATTCGCACTTTGTCTGTCACAACAATGTATAGCTGACGGTTTTAAGCAATTGTCAAAATTAATGCCTTTTTGACCTCTGGTGACCTGATTAGTTAACTGATTTTCCTATAACGTATGTGAAATGGTAGAGGGACATGAAAGCACCAATTTGAGTGACTATTTGCTAGTCTACTCTGATTGTACCAAAATCTATCTCCATTTTTGCTACCCATACCCCTTAATATAGTCGGCTTCGCTTAAGCTTGGATATGTCCTCTATGCTGGCATCGTATCAAATATTTTATATCAGAGACTGTAAGGGTCGACCATATTTTTGGATGCTACAGAGTTTGGCTCACTGACTAATCTGGAGCATTAAAATTCCTGACCATTTTTTGACCTAGAGATTAATTCAAATTTAATTAAATAATTTAAAAAACTGAATATAAAATATTAGAGTGAGTGATGTATAGTAGGCTAGTGATGCAATTTAGGGGAAAAAAGAAGAAAAATAAGAACAATCAATGTGTGGGCCTATTGACTGATGAAGACCATGACGTCACAAACCAGTTTCCTTTAATATATGACACAAAAAGTCTACAATTAACTAAGAAAAGATTGTCCATACAGGCGTATATATATATATATATATATATATATATATATATATATATATATATATATATATATATTATATATATATATATATATATATATATATATATATATATATATATATATATATATATATATATATATATATATATATATATATATATATATATATATATATATATATATATATATATATATATATATATCTGCAGTACTGTGAAATGGACAGTCCATCCCAATAACCCGCACCCAAGCACTACACTCCAGCCGATATGTCAGAGCATATGGGGGCATCGTGTATCCAGAAGAACATTGTTGTTATTATTGAGCGTAGTTAGGCCTATCTTGTGTAGGAACATACGTCCATACAGGTCGTTATTTGGTACGGTATTTATTCATGCAGCCATGAACACGCCATTTCACATCCGGGCCGTTCATAGCTTTAGTGGTTATTGGGTTAATTTGTTTATTATGAATGGCTAATATATTTTAGATTTTAAATTAATGTCGCGGTCAGCCGTTCAGGTGAGCGAATAATGCACCCACCTCATCACATCGCTGTGCTAATTGAGCAGTGTGGGGGTTAATCTTTACCTGGACGGGTAAAATATCTAGCACACTTTCATTTATGACATATAAATATACAAATGTTACTCGCATCGGTATTGTGATTTCTGTAATGTTGTCAACTACCGTAGAAACAGAGCTGCGAAATAATACGTAGTTTAATTAAAGATACTGAAGACGGTATTGATTAAGAACATCGCCTTGTGGAGACACTTCATAGGAAGGTAAGTATGTAGGATTTTGATCTATTGCGACAGTTTAGATATGACTAGCAGTTAGTGTAAGGTCGTCCGTTCGTCTAGGCGTCCACTCCCACCCCTCCACCTCCCTGTCTAGGCATCCATCCGTCGACCAAGGCGTCCACCTGTCCGTCCATCCGGTCATCCATCCACCCGCCCAACCTCCCGCTCGTCAGTCAATCAGCACGCCTGCCTGCCTGCGTGCCTGCATGGCTACCTGCCTGCCTGTCTGTCTGCCTGCCTGCCTGCCTGCCTGCCTGCCTGCTTGTCTGCCTGTCTGTCTGTATGTCTGCCATATTTTGAACAAGGCCACACCGGGAGCAGCTATAGTGTATACCACATTGTTTATCGAAGACTGATATGCAAGATATTTGAACTTGAATCCTTCAAACTTAGCCTTTCACACCCGAGAATCCACCTACATACCTGCAGATTACTTACGACGAAATAATTTGACAGCTTTCATGGATGGTTATTTTCAATTTATGATACTAGGACTTCAGAGCTGAACTGTTCAACTATTACTTTATTTTGACTTCTTAGTCCGGGTTCGCTATATCAGCCCTCTAGGCCTAAGCCCGACTATATACTGACTACTCAGAAAGCGATTTTTTTTTTACATTTCGCTGTCCAAAGACTTTTAATGGTTTCCTAGAAAGCTTACTGTAAAACCAGAATCTGAAGGCCGACACATTGAAATATTTGAATGAATCCCATATGGTCGCCAAATCCATATCGCAGACACATTGTGAATAATATTGCCTTTGACATAGTCATATAATATATCTACCTGGTCAATGGAGCTTAATGGAATAGGCAACGTTTGTCATGATAGTTGCAAGAGCAATCTGGCCTGTTCGTGTAAAATCATTTCTTAACCCCTCTTGTGTGACCTTATCGTTATAATGGCAACATCCCCTCTGCAGTAGTATTGAGGTCTGTCTGTTCGGTTACCGAGCCAGTCATTCCAGTGGTAAATCTGCAGAAATAGTCTTCTCTTGGCCTGCAAATGGACACTGACCACGAACAAATCTAGATTTACTAGAGGAGTAACTCTATAATCGCCAAACCGGTCAAAAGACCAACTCTTTAAAAGAAAATCTCCTAAATTCCAGAGGCAAATTAAAAAAAAATCCCCAGTTCTCTTGGCCAGCAAATGGGCATTCATTGAGCAAATATTTGAATTTTCTTTAAACATTTCGACAAATGAAAGGGTTAATTGATAAAAGTACCATTTTGAGCGCTTTGAGGCGCTGTTGATACAAGAGGGGTTAATATACCGTAAGCACACGTCATAACAGACATGGAATTCATACAAGAGGGGTTAATATACCGTAAGCACACGTCATAACAGACATGGAATTCATACAAGAGGGGTTAATATACCGTAAGCACACGTCATAACAGACATGGAATTCATACAAGAGGGGTTAATATACCGTAAGCACACGTCATAACAGACATGGAATTCATACAAGAGGGGTTAATATACCGTAAGCACACGTCATAACAGACATGGAATTCATACAAGAGGGGTTAATATACCGTAAGCACACGTCATAACAGACATGGAATTCATACAAGAGGGGTTAATATACCGTAAGCACACGTCATAACAGACATGGAATTCATACAAGAGGGGTTAATATACCGTAAGCACACGTCATAACAGACATGGAATTCATACAAGAGGGGTTAATATACCGTAAGCACACGTCATAACAGACATGGAATTCATACAAGAGGGGTTAATATACCGTAAACACACGTCATAACAGACATGGAATTCATACAAGAGGGGTTAATATACCGTAAGCACACGTCATAACAGACATGGAATTCATACAAGAGGGGTTAATATACCGTAAGCACACGTCATAACAGACATGGAATTCATACAAGAGGGGTTAATATACCGTAAGCACACGTCATAACAGACATGGAATTCATACAAGAGGGGTTAATATACCGTAAGCACACGTCATAACAGACATGGAATTCATACAAGAGGGGTTAATATACCGTAAGCACACGTCATAACAGACATGGAATTCATACAAGTGGGGTTAATATACCGTAAGCACACGTCATAACAGACATGGAATTCATACAAGAGGGGTTAATATACCGTAAGCACACGTCATAACAGACATGGAATTCATACAAGAGGGGTTAATATACCGTAAACACACGTCATAACAGACATGGAATTCATACAAGAGGGGTTAATATACCGTAAGCACACGTCATAACAGACAGGGAATTCATACAAGAGGGGTTAATATACCGTAAGCACACGTCATAACAGACATGGAATTCATACAAGAGGGGTTAATATACCGTAAGCACACGTCATAACAGACATGGAATTCATACAAGAGGGGTTAATATACCGTAAGCACACGTCATAACAGACATGGAATTCATACAAGAGGGGTTAATATACCGTAAGCACACGTCATAACAGACATGGAATTCATACAAGAGGGGTTAATATACCGTAAGCACACGCCATAACAGACATGGAATTCATACAAGAGGGGTTAATATACCGTAAGCACACGTCATAACAGACATGGAATTCATACAAGAGGGGTTAATATACCGTAAGCACACGTCATAACAGACATGGAATTCATACAAGAGGGGTTAATATACCGTAAGCACACGTCATAACAGACATGGAATTCATACAAGAGGGGTTAATATACCGTAAGCACACGTCATAACAGACATGGAATTCATACAAGAGGGGTTAATATACCGTAAGCACACGTCATAACAGACATGGAATTCATACAAGAGGGGTTAATATACCGTAAGCACACGTCATAACAGACATGGAATTCATACAAGAGGGGTTAATATACCGTAAGCACACGTCATAACAGACATGGAATTCATACAAGAGGGGTTAATATACCGTAAGCACACGTCATAACAGACATGGAATTCATACAAGAGGGGTTAATATACCGTAAGCACACGTCATAACAGACATGGAATTCATACAAGAGGGGTTAATATACCGTAAGCACACGTCATAACAGACATGGAATTCATACAAGAGGGGTTAATATACCGTAAGCACACGCCATAACAGACATGGAATTCATACAAGAGGGGTTAATATACCGTAAGCACACGCCATAACAGACATGGAATTCATACAAGAGGGGTTAATATACCGTAAGCACACGCCATAACAGACATGGAATTCATACAAGAGGGGTTAATATACCGTAAGCACACGTCATAACAGACATGGAATTCATACAAGAGGGGTTAATATACCGTAAGCACACGCCATAACAGACATGGAATTCATACAAGAGGGGTTAATATACCGTAAGCACACGCCATAACAGACATGGAATTCATACAAGAGGGGTTAATATACCGTAAGCACACGCCATAACAGACATGGAATTCATACAAGAGGGGTTAATATACCGTAAACACACGTCATAACAGACATGGAATTCACAGAACAAACTCAAATAGCTAATATTAAATAGACAATGATTTGCCTAATCACATATTTTTAATGTACCTTGGCTGGTATATACATTACAATTTATATGCATTAGGTTTGTTTATGCCGTTCATAGATTAGATTTGTAAATTGCATACTACATGACCAAGGGAGGTAACTCTTACGCCGACACACATCAATTTACAGCCTACATGCAGAATGGTCACTATTTGTGAATGCTTATCAATACTATCGCTGGTACAAGCATTCTCAAATAGACAGCATAGCGAAACTTTCATAGCCACGAACATTTTCATTAGTAAGTATTATTTCTAGTACGAGTTTTTTCTCGTGGTTGTTCAGACTAAGATGTGGTTATGAAATTTGATTTAAAGTGCACTAGAACTGGGTTATTGGTAATGGCAGGTGAGAAAGAATTCGACTTGGCATATAGATAAAAGACTCTAAACAAGATTCGGTGTGTCTATCTTTATCATGATCTAGAGCAGCTATTTGCTTTAACCCTTTCATGACGAAGCCGGCCAAAACCGGCCTCTGCAGTGGTCCTGAAGAATGTCCATTTGTAGGCCAAGTGAAGACAAATTTTGACAATTTACCGCTGGAATGACTGACTCGGTAACCGAGCTAGTCATTCCAGCGGTAAATTGTTAAAAATAGTCTTCACTTGGCCTGCAAATTGACATTTAATTAGCAAATATTTTGATTTTTTGACAAAATTGAGTCATTAAAGGGTTAAGGCAAAACCTTATTATACGACGCCACAAAACATAGATTTCTAGAGGCGCGTGCACCGATCACCTCCACCCCCACCTCACCCCGCCCCACTCCCTCATATTGCTTTTCCATATTTGATGTACGTATAGCACTTCCAAAAACTGCTTTTCACTGAAAACAACATTCCACACACTCTTCCTGCGCCAACACAATCCATATACCGACCACTATCATCAGATAGTGTGACCATCATTTTCAAGGGATACCAAGCTACTCAAAGAGCATTGTTCTAGTGGCATTGTTCTAGTGGCATTATTCTAGTGGCATTGTGCCAATAGTATTGTTCTAGTGGTATTGTTCTAGTGGAATTGTTTAGTGGTAGTTTTCTAGTGGCACTGTACTAGTGGCGTTGTTCCAGTGGCATTGTTCTAGTGGTATTTTTCTAGTGACGCTGCTCTAGTGGCATTGTTATAGTGGGATTGTTCCAGTAGTATTGTTCTAGTGACATTGTTCTAGTGGCACTGTACTAGTGGCAGTGTTCTAGTGGCGTTGTTCTAGTGGCAGTGTTCTAGTGGCGTTGTTCTAGTGGTATTGTTCTATTGGCATTGTTCTATTATGATTGATCGATTGGCATTGTTCAATTGGCATTGTTGTAGGGACACTGTACTAGTGGCATTGTTCTGGTGGTACATACATATAGCGACCACTATCATCAGCTAGTGTGACCATCATTTTCAAGGGATACCAAGGTACTCAAAGAGCATTGTTCTAGTGACATTGTTCTAGTGGCATTATTCTAGTGGCAATGTTATGGTAGTATTATTCGAGTGACATTGTTCTAGTGGCATTATTCTAGTGGCATTGTTATGGTAGTATTATTCTAGTGGCATTGTTCTAGTGGCAAAGTTCTAGTGGCATTGTTATAATGGCATTGTTCTAGTGGAATTGTTTAGTGGCATTGCTTTTTACTGGCACGGTTCCAGTGGCATTGTTCTAGTAACACTGTACTAGTGACATGTTCTAGTGACAGTGTTCTAGTGGCAATGTTCTAGTGGTATTGTTCTATTGGAATTGTTTAGTGGTATTGTTTTTATACTGGTACTGTTCTAGTGGCGTTGCTCCAGTGGTATCGTTATAGTTGTATTTTTCTAGTGGCGTTGTTTTAGGGGCATTATTCTAGTGGCATTGTTCCAGTGGTATTGTTCTAGTGGCATTGTTCTAGTGGCAGTGTTCTAGTGGCATTGTTTTAGTGGTACTGTACTGGTGGCAGTGTTCTAGTGACAGTGTTCTAGTGGCAGTGCTCTAGTGACAGTGTTCTAGTGGCACTACTTGTTGGATTGTTCTAGTGACATTGTTCTAGTGGCGTTGTTATATTGGCATTGTTCTATTAGCATTGTTCTATTGTCATTGTTCTATTGGCATTGTTGTAGGGGCACTGTATTTGTGGCGCTGTTCTAGTGGTATTGTTGTAGGGGCAGTGTACTAGTGGCATTGTTCTAGTGGTATTGTTCTAGTGGCATTGTTCTAGTGGCATTATTCTAGTGGCATTGTTCCAGTAGTAGTGTTCTAGTGGCACTGTACCAGTGCCATTGTTCTAGTGGCAATGTTCCAGTGGCATTGTTCTAGTGGAATTGTTTAGTGGTATTGTTTCTAGTGGCACAGTTCTAGTGGCATTTTTCTAGTGGCGTTGTTCTAGTGGGATTATTCTACTGGCATTATTCCAGTAGTATTGTTCTAGTAGCACTGTAGTAGTGGCATTGATGGCATTGTTCTAGTGGTTTTGTTGTAGGGGGAAATGTACTAGTGCCATTGCCCTAGTGGTATTGTTCTAGCGGCACTGTGCTGGTGGCATTGTTCCAGTGGTATTGTTCTAATGGCATTGTTCTAGTGGCATTCTTCTAGTGGCGTTGTTCCAGTGGCAGCGTTATAGTGTCAGTGTTCTAGTGTCACTGTACTAGTAGCATTGTTCTAGTGGCATTGTTCTAGTTGCATTGTTCCAGTAGTATTGTTCTAATGGCATTGTTCTAGTGGAACTGTTTAGTGGTATTGTTTTTAGTGGCATTTTTCAAGTGGCATTGTTCTAGTGCATTGTTCTAGTGGCATTGTTCCAGTAATATTGTTCTAGTGACAGTGTTATAGTGGTAATGTTCTAGTGGTATTGTTCTATTGGAATTGTTTAGTGGTATTGTTTTTATACTGGTACTGTTCTAGTGGCGTTGCTCCAGTGGTATCGTTCTAGTTGTATTTTTCTAGTGGCGTTGTTTTAGGGGCATTATTCTAGTGGCATTGTTCCAGTGGTATTGTTCTAGTGGCATTGTTCTAGTGGCAGTGTTCTAGTGGCATTGTTTTAGTGGCACTGTACTGGTGGCAGTGTTCTAGAGACAGTGTTCTAGTGGCAGTGCTCTAGTGACAGTGTTCTAGTGGCACAACTTGTGGGATTGTTCTAGTGACATTGTTCTAGTGGCGTTGTTATATTGGCATTGTTCTATTAGCATTGTTCTATTATGATTGATCGATTGGCATTGTTCAATTGGCATTGTTGTAGGGACACTGTACTAGTGGCATTGTTCTAGTGGTACATACATATACCGACCACTATCATCAGCTAGTGTGACCATCATTTTCAAGGGATACCAAGGTACTCAAAGAGCATTGTTCTAGTGACATTGTTCTAGTGGCATTATTCTAGTGGCAATGTTATGGTAGTATTATTCGAGTGACATTGTTCTAGTGGCATTATTCTAGTGGCATTGTTATGGTAGTATTATTCTAGTGGCGTTGTTCTAGTGGCAAAGTTCTAGTGGCATTGTTATAATGGCATTGTTCTAGTGGAATTGTTTAGTGGCATTGCTTTTTACTGGCACGGTTCCAGTGGCATTGTTCTAGTGGCACTGTACTAGTGACATGTTCTAGTGACAGTGTTCTAGTGGCAATGTTCTAGTGGTATTGTTCTATTGGAATTGTTTAGTGGTATTGTTTTTATACTGGTACTGTTCTAGTGGCGTTGCTCCAGTGGTATCGTTCTAGTTGTATTTTTCTAGTGGCGTTGTTTTAGGGGCATTATTCTAGTGGCATTGTTCCAGTGGTATTGTTCTAGTGGCATTGTTCTAGTGGCAGTGTTCTAGTGGCATTGTTTTAGTGGCACTGTACTGGTGGCAGTGTTCTAGTGACAGTGTTCTAGTGGCAGTGCTCTAGTGACAGTGTTCTAGTGGCACAACTTGTGGGATTGTTCTAGTGACATTGTTCTAGTGGCATTATTCTAGTGGCATTGTTCCAGTAGTAGTGTTCTAGTGGCACTGTACCAGTGCCATTGTTCTAGTGGCAATGTTCCGGTGGCATTGTTCTAATGGCATTGTTCTAGTGGTATTGTTCTAGTGGAATTGTTTAGTGGTATTGTTTCTAGTGGCACAGTTCTAGTGGCATTTTTCTAGTGGCGTTGTTCTAGTGGGATTATTCTACTGACATTATTCCAGTAGTATTGTTCTAGTAGCACTGTACTAGTGGCATTGATGGCATTGTTCTAGTAGTTTTGTTGTAGGGGGAAATGTACTAGTGCCATTGCCCTAGTGGTATTGTTCTAGCGGCACTGTGCTGATGGCATTGTTCCAGTGGTATTGTTCTAATGGCATTGTTCTAGTGGCATTCTTCTAGTGGCGTTGTTCCATTGGCAGCGTTATAGTGTCAGTGTTCTAGTGTCACTGTACTAGTAGCATTGTTCTAGTGGCATTGTTCTAGTTGCGTTGTTCCAGTAGTATTGTTCTAATGGCATTGTTCTAGTGGAACTGTTTAGTGGTATTGTTTTTAGTGGCATTTTTCAAGTGGCATTGTTCTAGTGGCATTGTTCTAGTGGCATTGTTCCAGTAATATTGTTCTAGTGACAGTGTTCTAGTGGCAATGTTCTAGTGGTATTGTTCTATTGGAATTGTTTAGTGGTATTGTTTTTATACTGGTACTGTTCTAGTGGCGTTGCTCCAGTGGTATCGTTCTAGTAGTATTTTTCTAGTGGCGTTGTTTTAGGGGCATTATTCTAGTGGCATTGTTCCAGTGGTATTGTTCTAGTGGCATTGTTCTAGTGGCAGTGTTCTAGTGGCATTGTTTTAGTGGCACTGTACTGGTGGCAGTGTTCTAGAGACAGTGTTCTAGTGGCAGTGCTCTAGTGACAGTGTTCTAGTGGCACAACTTGTGGGATTGTTCTAGTGACATTGTTCTAGTGGCGTTGTTATATTGGCATTGTTCTATTAGCATTGTTCTATTATGATTGATCGATTGGCATTGTTCAATTGGCATTGTTGTAGGGACACTGTACTAGTGGCATTGTTCTAGTGGTACATACATATACCGACCACTATCATCAGCTAGTGTGACCATCATTTTCAAGGGATACCAAGGTACTCAAAGAGCATTGTTCTAGTGACATTGTTCTAGTGGCATTATTCTAGTGGCAATGTTATGGTAGTATTATTCGAGTGACATTGTTCTAGTGGCATTATTCTAGTGGCATTGTTATGGTAGTATTATTCTAGTGGCGTTGTTCTAGTGGCAAAGTTCTAGTGGCATTGTTATAATGGCATTGTTCTAGTGGAATTGTTTAGTGGCATTGCTTTTTACTGGCACGGTTCCAGTGGCATTGTTCTAGTGGCACTGTACTAGTGACATGTTCTAGTGACAGTGTTCTAGTGGCAATGTTCTAGTGGTATTGTTCTATTGGAATTGTTTAGTGGTATTGTTTTTATACTGGTACTGTTCTAGTGGCGTTGCTCCAGTGGTATCGTTCTAGTTGTATTTTTCTAGTGGCGTTGTTTTAGGGGCATTATTCTAGTGGCATTGTTCCAGTGGTATTGTTCTAGTGGCATTGTTCTAGTGGCAGTGTTCTAGTGGCATTGTTTTAGTGGCACTGTACTGGTGGCAGTGTTCTAGTGACAGTGTTCTAGTGGCAGTGCTCTAGTGACAGTGTTCTAGTGGCACAACTTGTGGGATTGTTCTAGTGACATTGTTCTAGTGGCATTATTCTAGTGGCATTGTTCCAGTAGTAGTGTTCTAGTGGCACTGTACCAGTGCCATTGTTCTAGTGGCAATGTTCCGGTGGCATTGTTCTAATGGCATTGTTCTAGTGGTATTGTTCTAGTGGAATTGTTTAGTGGTATTGTTTCTAGTGGCACAGTTCTAGTGGCATTTTTCTAGTGGCGTTGTTCTAGTGGGATTATTCTACTGACATTATTCCAGTAGTATTGTTCTAGTAGCACTGTACTAGTGGCATTGATGGCATTGTTCTAGTAGTTTTGTTGTAGGGGGAAATGTACTAGTGCCATTGCCCTAGTGGTATTGTTCTAGCGGCACTGTGCTGATGGCATTGTTCCAGTGGTATTGTTCTAATGGCATTGTTCTAGTGGCATTCTTCTAGTGGCGTTGTTCCATTGGCAGCGTTATAGTGTCAGTGTTCTAGTGTCACTGTACTAGTAGCATTGTTCTAGTGGCATTGTTCTAGTTGCGTTGTTCCAGTAGTATTGTTCTAATGGCATTGTTCTAGTGGAACTGTTTAGTGGTATTGTTTTTAGTGGCATTTTTCAAGTGGCATTGTTCTAGTGGCATTGTTCTAGTGGCATTGTTCCAGTAATATTGTTCTAGTGACAGTGTTCTAGTGGCAATGTTCTAGTGGTATTGTTCTATTGGAATTGTTTAGTGGTATTGTTTTTATACTGGTACTGTTCTAGTGGCGTTGCTCCAGTGGTATCGTTCTAGTAGTATTTTTCTAGTGGCGTTGTTTTAGGGGCATTATTCTAGTGGCATTGTTCCAGTGGTATTGTTCTAGTGGCATTGTTCTAGTGGCAGTGTTCTAGTGGCATTGTTTTAGTGGCACTGTACTGGTGGCAGTGTTCTAGTGACAGTGTTCTAGTGGCAGTGCTCTAGTGACAGTGTTCTAGTGGCACTACTTGTGGGATTGTTCTAGTGACATTATTCTAGTGGCGTTGTTATATTGGCATTGTTCTATTAGCATTGTTCTATTGTCATTGTTCTATTGGCATTGTTGTAGGGGCACTGTATTTGTGGCGCTGTTCTAGTGGTATTGTTGTAGGGGCACTGTACTAGTGGCATTGTTCTAGTGGTATTGTTCTAGAGGCATTGTTCTAGTGGCATTATTCTAATGGCATTGTTCCAGTAGTAGTGTTCTAGTGGCACTGTACTAGTGGCATTGTTCTAGTGGCAATGTTCCAGTGGCATTGTTCTAATGGCATTGTTCTAGTGGTATTGTTCTAGTGGAATTGTTTAGTGGTATTGTTTCTAGCGGCACAGTTCTAGTGGCATTTTTCTAGTGGCGTTGTTCTAGTGGGATTATTCTACTGGCATTATTCCAGTAGTATTGTTCTAGTAGCACTGTACTAGTGGCATTGATGGCATTGTTCTAGTGGTTTTGTTGTAGGGGGAAATGTACTAGTGCCATTGCCCTAGTGGTATTGTTCTAGCGGCACTGTGCTGGTGGCATTGTTCCAGTGGTATTGTTCTAATGGCATTGTTCTAGTGGCATTCTTCTAGTGGCGTTGTTCCAGTGGCAGCGTTATAGTGTCAGTGTTCTAGTGTCACTGTACTAGTAGCATTGTTCTAGTGGCATTGTTCTAGTTGCATTGTTCCAGTAGTATTTTTCTAATGGCATTGTTCTAGTGGAACTGTTTAGTGGTATTGTTTTTAGTGGCATTTTTCAAGTGGCATTGTTCTAGTGGCATTGTTCTAGTGGCATTGTTCCAGTAGTATTGTTCTAGTGGCAGTGTTCTAGTGTCAGTGTTCTAGTGTCAGTGTTCTAGTGGCACTGTACTAGTGGCATTGTTCTAGTGACATTGTTCTAGTCGCATTGTTCTATTGGCATTGGTCTATTAGCATTGTTCTATTGGCATTGTTATATTGGCATTATTGTACGGGCACTGTACTAGTGGCATTGCTCTAGTGGTTTTGTTGTAGCGGCATTGTTCTAGTGGGATTATTCTAGTGGCATTGTTCCAATAGTTTGTTCTCGTGGCACTGTACTAGTGGCATTGATCTAGTAACATTGTTCTAGTAGCATTGTTCTATTGGCATTGTTGTAGCGGCACTGCACTAGTGGCACTGTTCTAGTGGTATCGATGTAGGGGGTACTGTACTAGTGCCATTGTTCTAGTGAGATTGTTCTAGCGGCAGTGTTCTATTGGCATTGTTCTATTAGCATTGTTCTATTGGCATTGTTCTATTGGCATAGTTGCAGGGGCACTGTATTAGTGGCATTGTTCTAGTGGTATTGTTGTAGGGGCACTGTACTAGTGGCATTGCTCTATTGGCATTGTTCTATTGCCATTGTTCTAATGGCATTGTTTTAGTGGTATTGTTCTAGTGGAATTGTTTTAGTGGTATTGTTCTAGTGGTATTGTTTATTTAGTGGCACTCTTCTAGTGGCATTGTTCCAGTAGTGTTGTACAAGTCGCACTGTACTAGTCGTAATGTTCTAGTGGCATTGTTTTAATGGCATTGTTCTAGTGGTATTGTTCTTGTGGAATTGTTTAGTGGTATTGTTTTTAAAGGCACTGTTCTAGTGGTATTGTTTCAGTGGCATTATTCTAGTGGTATTTTTCTAGTGGCGTTGTTCTAGTGGCATTATTCTAGTGGCATTGTTGCAATAGTATTGTTCTAGTGGCATTGCTCTAGTCGCAGTGCTCTAGTGGCAGTGTTCCTGTGGCACTGTAGTAGTGGCATTGTTCAAATGGCATTGTTCTAGTGGCATTGTTCTATTGGCATTGTTCTATTAGCATTGTTCTATTGGCATTGTTGTAGGGCATTGCACTAGTGGCATTGTTCTAGTGGTAGTGTTGCAGGGGCACTGTACTAGGGGCATTGTTCTAGTCGTATTGTTCTAGTGGCATTGTTTTAGTGGCATTGTTCTAGTGGCATTATTCTAGTGACATTGTTCCAGTAGTATTGTTCTAGTAGCACTGTACTAGTGGCATTGCTCTAGCTGCATTGTTCTAGTGGCAGTGTTCTAGTGTCAGTATTCTAGTGGCACTGTAATAGTGGCATTGTTCCCGTGGCATTGTTCTAGTGGCATTGTTCTATTGGCATTGTTCTATTAGCATTGTTCTATTGGCATTGTTGTAGGGCATTGCACTAGTGGCATTGTTGTAGTGGTATTGTTGCAGGGGCACTGTACTAGTGGCAGTGTTGTAGTGGCACTGTACTAGTGGCACTGTACTAGTGGCATTGCTATAGCTGCATTGTTCTAGTGGCAGTGTTCTAGTGTCAGTGTTCTAGTGGCACTGTAATAGTGGCATTGTTCCCGTGGCATTGTTCTAGTGGCATTGTTCTATTGACATTGTTCTATTAGCATTGTTCTATTGGCATTGTTGTAGGGCATTGCACTAGTGGCATTATTGTAGTGGTATTGTTGCAGGGGCACTGTACTAGTGGCATTGTTCTAGTGGTATTGTTCTAGTGGCAGTGCTCTAGTGGCATTGTTCTAGCGACATTATTCTAGTGGCATTGTTCCAGTAGTATTGTTCTAGTGGCACTGTAATAGTGGCATTGCTCTAGTTGCATTGTTCTAGTGGCATTGTTGTAGTGGCATTGTTCTAGTGGCATTGGTTTAGTGGTTTAGTTGCAATTTTTCAGCGCATGAATCAACAGATGGATGATCAACAGGAATGATTAAGCATTAGAGGGATTCATTTATAACTACGACCGCCCATTTTTAGCTATGCCCCACCAATTTCTAGCTAAGCCCAGCCCACGTTTTGCACGTACTGGGATCAATTTGTATACTTTGAATGCTGAATTCCCAGAATCCTTATTTTAAGCTAACCATACAGGTAAGCTGTTCACCATTTTGAACCTACTTTGACTGGGTACTGCTACTACCTATGGCACCTACAGCGCCCAGCCAAATTGGTTTCGAAATATTCAACAGAATGCTTATTAAATAGTAAATTCATCAAAGCCATACAATTCGTACACTTGGTGAACTTTTAACTGGTCATGACAGAGCTAGATACGTCATTCATCACGTATTTTGATTATGGCGTCAGCCTACACGTGACGTAATTGATTATGATGTCATATACCTGAGTAACAGATTGGACCTCTCCGTTATCGGTGGCCATCAAGCAATGTCTAGGTGTTTTCTAGGCGTCCTAGCGCCACTTTCAGATCTTCAGGGCTTACGTTACCATCACGAACATATCACGTTGCCATCACGGCCATATTATTCAATGAGTCATGTAGTCACTATTTGAAGGTATATGGCAGTTTTTGTTCCATCATTAAGAGCAACATACGAAATGTTCTCCAACCTAGATCCAGTCATCAGTGTGCTTATACGTCTACATCCAATAGGCGACAGCCACATGCCCCAGCGTCATATCCAAGTCTTCCATCTATATACATCTATCCAGTTGACCTTCTAATCTTGTACGGGTGCATATCTCTAACAAATATGTGTGTGCTTCATTCACCTTGCTTAAATAATGAACTGTTCAGCGTGAAACATTGGCAACACTGAGTTTGGTTGTGATGGGGTCGAGTCTATAGGAGCGATCCAAATACAGCTCTGTTTAATAAAACTTATGGCATGGCAATAGTTGGAGGAAATAAGCCCTCTGCCACTTGGTACTGTTCAAAGCGCCTAGGAGAGACAGCTTACCAGTATAAGATTGTTCACTTCCGTTTTTGTTAGCGGTGGTAGGATAATCGGCTCTGTATCATCGCTACCATCTGCATTGGATGGTTTATGAGTAAAATCAATAGATCTGTCCTGTAATTCTCATCAGCACATTGGAGTGTAGATGTTACACTCATGATAATATGAAACTAACGACTAGTTGGTCCAGTACATATATAGATTGTAAAATCTCTGTATGCATTGTCCTATAGATGACATAGTTTCTGAATCCCAGTGCCATATCATATGCTATAGTATTTATAACATAGTTCTGTTATACAGTGGGATCTCCGTTGATCCAAATTGGTGATGTGTTTAACTGCAGTGTTGCTATAACATTTTCTAATCCGGAATGGACTAAATTGGGTCAATATGGGAGATTGCCTTGTGACATTAACATTTACTATTAGTTTAGTGGTCGTGCATATTACCCGCTTTGACGAAATTGCATTGGCTTAGATTGTAATTACTAGGTTTTGACTAGAAAGTTTATTAAATTGCAAATTCAAGACATACAATTCAGATACTCAGTGCCGGCTTACGGTGGTGCGAGGCCCTAGGCTGGAGCCGCTATGTGGACAGCGCTCGAGAGAGTGACGGACCTCCTCTGACCAGTGGGTACGGTGGTTCTTCCACGGAAACATTTTAAATCTAGACGCTCTAAGATACAATCGAATTATAATTTCTTCAGGCCAACAGAAGATAATTTTTGTAAATTTACGTGTGAAATTTACGAAAATATGATTCTCATGTCAGGCTAGAAGAATAGTTTTGAAAATTTACAACTGGAATGACTGGCTCGGTTACCGAGCAAGGCATTCCAGCGGTACTATTTTCAAAAATAGTCTTCTCTTGGACGGCAAATGAACATTAATCAAGACGACTGCCTTACTATAGTGTAGATATGGTGCCGATTTTGTCTCTTCGTCGCGTTACTTAGTCCATAGAATAAACCTTTAGAATTTATTTTGTTTAAAGCGCCCGATGCCCTAGGCTGTAGTCTAATTAGCTTAGTGGGTAATCCGGCCCTGCAGATACTTATTGTCGGACATTTGCTGACCTTTCCCTTCTTTCTGCAGCTTTGTGTGAACGTCGACACCTTTTGTGTACATTGCGATAAGGTTCAGAAACAACGTTTACAAAACACAGTTTTGAAAACAATTGCGGAAAACGCGTCTTTGCAGTTTGTAGTGATTCTAAAAACATAGAAGTTGTATGACATCTACGCCGATGCCTACAATGGCACGACCCAATTCTATCAGTACGCTAGCAAGTTCTGCTGAACCATAGGACAGTATCCACAGCCAGATTAATCATACTTCTGGGCCAAGGGCTCAATAGTTGGGGTGGGGTGTGGGGGTCTGGGGGTTGGGTCGGTTGGGTCAAGGAGGGAATGGCTGCTGTTGCTGTTGCTGCTGCTGCTGCTGCTATTGCTGTTGCTGTTGCTGTTGCTGTTGCTGTTGCTGTTGCTGTTGCTGTTGCTGTTGCTGCTTCTGCTACCACTACTACTACTACTACTACTACTACTACTACTACTACTACTACTACTACTACTACTACTACTACTACTACTACTACTAAGAAATAAATTCGTTACATTGTCAAAATGCTGTTGAATGTTTTGAAACAAATTTGGCTGAAAGCTGGTATTGTCTGAAGCAGCGTCAGCTTCCAGTCAAATGGGCTTCAAAGTATGCAACAGTTTACATATAATGTCCAAAGCTCATAGGACTGTAAAAGTGATATACTGGGATTAACAGGTTCAAATGGATAAAATGCGATAATTTTTTTGATTTGGCTGCGTTTATTTTTCCGGGACCCCGGGGCTACAGCCACGGCCCTTAGGCCTAGCTTAATTCGCCCATGACCGTAAAGGCTTTCTGTATCATGTCAATGCATGTCGTCTGTGCAAATAGTTGTTATTGAATACATAGTTGAGGAAGTTGGGTCGTTAATTAGCTCAGAGTTTTAATCTTTCAAACATTCCTATCTACGCCTGTTCATATCAATCTCAGTGTTATTATGTAGACTGATTTCTTTTTTATGTGCACTTGCATAGTTCTCTCTGTAATAGCCAATGTTCCAGTTAACTATTTAAGGTCAAAATCACGCGATCGAATCACACCACCCACCACATATCAAAGATACGTCAGTAATTTAAAACCGGCGACCTGTACCAGGTATAACTACATGTTGATCAAGTGCAAAGAGACCTTGACTGATCTTGACTGAATATCTTTCTAGCACGAATATAGTTAGTCTGTGATTTGTCTAGTGACGTGGGATATTAACGTTGTCTTACGTCTATAATAGATAGAGAATCTGGAACTCGGTCACTTTTCATATCACGATTATGGACAGAGTTGAAAATTATCAATTTGCACGAGCTTTAGCGAGTGCAAAATTGATAATTTTCAACGAGGTTCATAATAGTAATATGAAAAGTGACCGAGTTTGAGATTTTGTTTATCATATAACCTGTAATTTTGAAATATTTGTCAATAGTTGCTGATGTGACTTTTATCTGATTTCTCATTGTTGGTTTTCGTGAAATCGATACCGCCACCGCTACTTGTTAACAGATACCGAATGCGCAGCAAAATATAGTGACAAACACAAAATCTGGCGATGTCAGCCGTAAACTACACTTTTCTTCTAAGACTATCGCAGAGCCACGGCCATCAATCGTTACTTCCCTGCCGACTGATAAACTGTCAAACGATGACATTTTGTGATGACGTTTAATGAATGACAAATCTCTACGCGTCATGCTCACATCAATCGATATTTTAATTGGTCGATTTAAATGGGTTGCGCACCCAACAGCCAATGAAAATACTCCGTTGAATATGGCACGTGTGCTCATATCGAAAAATATGAAACTGGCTAGGAGGCTTGTTTATATGATAAAGACGAATATTAACTGGATATTCAGGACGTTCGAATCTCCGTGGATACAGAGTGGCCATTTTGCTTTGATTAGTAGCAATTTAAATTATAAAAAGACCGCGATAGAGGGATTGTATGTATGTATGATTGCTGTATTCTGCAGCAGTAGTAATAGAAATACCATACAGCTGCAATCAGCCCTTCCTCACTTTTGCCCACCGTGTCTTGTCCTCAGCCGAAATCCTTAGCTTCCTCAGGTCCATTCTTGACTTGAGTGTACCGAGTACTGCTTTCTTGAGGTCACCTCGTAGCATGCTTAGCAGATTTATGCAATGACGTCCTCTCCTGGCTTTGTATTTGTTGGCTCCGAGTAGGGCGAATTCCAAGGCTCTCTGTGCTGGTGTCTCTTCTGGCATCCAAAGCACGTGGCCAAACATGGACTATCTTTGCTGGGTGACTTTTACAGACAGCGGCGCCGTATTATACATCTTGTATAGTGCATCAGTGGAAATTATGCTGTCTGGCCATCGGTGTCCAGTGATGGTGCGTAGGTGTTTGCGGTGGCAGGCATCGAGAGTAGTATAGCCGGTAGTAGAAAAATACCACCTCCCTCAACTGGATTTCCATTTAGACAAATGCCCATGGCCAAGAATATAAAACTCCCGTGCGGACCCCATTTGGCATCCAATATCATGGCAGTCTCAGCGCCCTGTGCCACAGCTAACCAACGGGTAGAGCTGACATTGCATCGTGGTGCATCGTGGTGCATCAGACTGAGTCGCTGTTGCGGTCCTGGTTCAGAAGGGAGGAGCCATCCAGCAGGTGGATAAGCTAGACGACTTCAAGCTTGTGGTTGCGGGGACCAATGTTCTTGGTGAGGTACACGAGCTGGCTGATTGTCAACTGCACAGACAGAAAACTAAGTCATATGCACTTCTGCGCCTAACCAGGGGCAGGGACATCCCACCCAATCAGGGCAACCGGCTCAGCTTCAACATCAGAACCCTCATAGCTGGGCCTCGCTCATTAGGTGTGACGGTACTTTACTTTGGCTATACTAAGGTATGCGTGTCGAACACATCAGGTATTCAGCTTGAGCGTGTGTAGAGTACGACTTCTGTCATCACCACTGCAGCTGCCACCACTACTAAAAGTCTGCTGTCTTCTGACCTGTCGGTGCTTCATAGTCGAGCGTTGGCTCAGATATCTTTACAGCCTCGTAGTACTCATGGAGACTCTCATCTGCCTCTTTGAGGCTCTGGTTGGCCTGAGCTCGGAGTTGGCGTCGGCGTGCCTATGCTCGAAGGCTTAGCTGTACTCAAACTTCTCCTTAGACAGCTTCTCCATCGCCTGGTTTTGACGCTCATGCTCGACCTCTGCCACCTTCTTGTCGGCGAAGCTGAGTCCCCAGTTCGCTAAGGCAAACACGCCCGCATTCAAGATTGTGGGGGCCATGCTATAGACTACAGTTTAAAGATACTATATAACTGCCCCAGCGACGGATCCCCAGAGCGATGTATGAACCAGGGGCTGATCCAGTCGAGGATATAGATGACGAGGACGATGAGGAGGACTATGATGAGGAGGATGATTATGATGCAGACGACTATGATGTAGCAGAGCCCACGGGTGAGTATGATGATGTAGAGCCTGAATCCCGCAAGCTAGTACACAGAGCATAAGGAATCGATCACACTTACGTAAAAGGTTCTATCGGTCTGCTGGCAGCAGTTGGGGCGCTGATCGCTTTGTTCACAACGAAGGCTGGCGAGATGGTCCCCAAGATCGCCAACAATGCTCTCCATGGGTGGAGAAGATATCTGAAGCCATACCAGCCATTGCTTTAGGATTAGGTACGTTCTTCAAAGTCGCATACCCTTGAATACCGTACAGTGCCATAGCGCTCGTGTCCATCTGGGCCACCAAACATTTAACCCATACTATATAAGGATGGCTTCTCTGTACGACCTGGTCAAGTCCCTTAACCTCGGAGGGTTGGTCGATAAACTACTGTTCAGTGAGTATCCAACAGAGATTAGACACCAGTGTATGGAGGTGTTTGAGTAGGTCTTCAGTGATGGTCGATTGAATGACGGCCATCTGTTCGTCTGTTTAGAGTTCACTCAGGCCGTGCATAATAAGACAGGAGTGGATGTCAGTGATGAAATCTGGGAGTTTATCAACTGTCTTTCTTGAGGAACTCTACTATCAGCCTGGTGGACATTACCGTGAGCCCCCTCAACTACTCGAGGCTGCACGTCGCAAGGGCCACAACTTCACATTGGAGACAGTTAGCCAGTGGCTCAGCTACCAGGCGATGTGGCAGATATACAGACCTCGTCCACGGCACACCAGGCATGCCCATTTCGAGGAAACTGTCCCGAACAGAGTTCACCAGGCAGATGTTCTATTCCTTCCACACGACTCGGTTGGGCGTAAGACCTACAAGTATGCCCTCACCATCGTCGATGTCGCCAGCATGTACAAGGCAGCAGTACCGCTCACAGACAAGTCAGCTGGCCAGGTGGCCCAGGCAGTCCAGGGTGTCTACGAGGGGAGACTGCAGCCCTCATGCGGAAACACGGTGTGGCGGTTAGGCGAGGTGAGGTAGGGCATCACCATGCCCAGGCTATCATTGAGCGGTGGAATCGGACACTGGTAGAGAGACTGTTCCCACACCAATACACCCAGGAAATGGTCGCGCCCAGTGAACGTTATAGAGTAAGGGTGAGAGGGCCATTAGCTGTGGTGGAGAGATCCAATGCCGAGGTTACTAGGCTAATCCGGAAGAAGCCGATAGAGGCTATCATACTCTCTGCTGGTCACAGCTCTAGAGGAGCGAACACGGGAGAGGAGTGCCTACCACCTGATGCTCTGGTTCGGTATCTATATGCGCCTGGTGTGCTGGAAGGTGGTCGACGGTGTGCAACAGATCCTAACTGGTCGATAGATATTCACAGGCTTGACAGGTATGTGGAGGCGGAGGGGCGGCCTACACTGTACTACCTGGCACGTCGTAGAAGAGCTTCAGCTAGTCGTTGAAGACACACAGCTATCACCCCCTTGGGTGCTAAAACGATACTCGATGGGCTCGGTATGGACCCCATCTGGCAGCACATGGCGCTTATCATAGTAAGCGGAGAGTCCGAGATTTTCCTGCGCATACGTCACCATACCCTGGTTGCACATGCGTAGGCCTCGATTGGTGGCTCTGTCCACTACACCATGGAGGACGCTGTAGAACCTCTGCCAGGAGATGTCATTCTGCCGTTTAGACATTGCCTTGATCGAGCATTTCACTTACACGTTTCTGCTGTTCCAGCGGTCTGTATTCTCCACGTGGTAGCACTTGGAGCAGAGAGCAATACCACGAGTGCCTTCGAACTCGAGCTTGAACAATCCCGGTGTGCGGTTAGACCATTTGTCCCATGCCAACCAGTCCCGCTTGCCGGCCTCATACTCCGTTCGCATCTCGCAGTAACAGCAATGAGAACATATAACTTATCAGCTATAGTTACTAATGCTTACATGGCATCGAATGGCCGTCGTACAGTTTCTTTACCACACGGCATTGCTTGGGCCATGGTTGACAGATACAGAGCATTTGCATCATAACCAAGGAGATGTTGACATACTCCCTTACCTTGGCGAATTCGGGTAACACCAGCCTCGTGATATCTCGTGAACACAATGCTCGGCCGCCCAACAATAGCACCCTTTAACATCTCGTAAGCTTCCTTGCCTGGAGAGTAAAGGCTAATACCCGGCTCATGTTCAGCAGTGTCACGAAGTAAGTACTGAAGCGACACACAATGAAGTGACACCACATCCTTCAGAATGTGAATACCTCGTTCTGTGTAGAATTCTCGCATCTTCTCTAAGGCTTCAATGAATGGGCTAACATCTAAGTTGTTGTAATATCGCAACCAGTCAGCAAACGTCTTCATCCCCAGATCTCTGAAGGTCTGCTTACAAGCTTTCCACTCTGACAACTCAAGAAGGTAACCACCTTTGAGCTTGGACCACCACGCAGGATAATCAGGTAGTCCAGGATAGTCAAGCTTCTCAGGTGAGTCTAACCATTCATAAGGTAACCGGCTCTTCTGTTGCGTGCAACGTAGGCTTTGATCCATTTCTCATAAGAAACCCCTGGGCCGAGGTAGTTTATTACATCGAGAAACCTAAGTTCAGGCGTAATGAGGAACATTCTCTGGCTAGCCTTCTTGGTGACTTTCACCGTTCCTTTGGACGAAGTAGTAAGTTCATCCACGAAGTACTTCCTGATGAGGTGCATGTCGTACTGCCCAGATTTGAACCTGAGCACAGGCACCTGGTTACACCACTCATTGATAAGTCGCTGCTGTTAGTTTTGGTAACTTGTCCAACTCTGCGGGTAGATACTGTGGCTAAACCCTTGCACGGATCGTGGATGCTCGTAGTTGGATCTCCTGCATGAACTCTGAGATCAGCACTTTGGAGTTAGCATTGCACAGGTGAGCTGGCGAGCCTACGCTACCGTCTAAGGAGCAGCCAACTGACACCGAGATTGGTATGTGGGCACTCTCGATCGTGAGACTCTCTGTAGGGTGGGTCTTGATCCCATCTAGAAGGGCTTCAAAGTCATAGACAATAAAGTGTGGGTATGGTACTGTCCGCACAGGGGTGTGGACGCTTGGACAGCGTTTTATACAGCACCCCCACTGTACCACAAGCGTGCGTCCAGATGCTCTCAGTTTCTTGTCTCTCGCGACCATCTTGTGGTATCTTTGATCAGCATCCTCACCTCGCTGGTGTTGTGAACATCCATGCCAGTGACAGCCATGAAACTGCTATACTGTGTCGGTTGTTGGATCATAACCATCTAAGGGAGCCCCCTCGATCCAATGATCACCACCGTGACCACACTTTGCCTGGTGTATATGAATTCCACAACTTCTCGACTCACATTCAATCCAACGAGTAGCCGTGGAACTGGCCGGTTGGTATGGATAGAAGGCCTTCTCGTATGGTGACTGCGGTGCCACTACCTTCTCCCCAGGGCAATCGATGGTCGTTTTTCCCCCTGTACAGTGGTCAGCATGGCGATGGAGACTACATGCTCGGGTGAACTGCTGTTGACAGTGCCCACAGCTGAAAGTCTGGGCCAGCTTGGAAATGTCCTTAATGATGAAGGCGTGGTGGTCATATACCCCAATGGCCATGATGCTCGTATAGAGAGCAGGTTTCTTGGTCAGATACCAGATGCCCTCTTCAGTGGGCTCATAAACACGAATCCCTGTATTCGCAAATAACTCTACCTTGTCCAGCTGGTCTAGGGACGTCTTTGGTACGTCAGCCACAGGCCTGTTCAGGCCATAGAACTGCTTAACAAGCTCTCGTGCAGGAGCTGTACTTCTATCAGCTGTTGCACCCTGCTGGGCTGCTAGATATCTCCAGAGCCACATGTTATCTTTGTAGATATCGAGTGCCACCATTCCCTTCCTCCATCGGAGCCAGACCGGGAGGGGCCCTGTCCCTAGCAGAGGCTGGCGGTCAATAACAACCTTTACCTCAACGTTGATTGATCTGACGAAGGCCCACGCGGTATTGGGCCGATCGATATTGTCTGGGTCGAGACGGGCTTGCTCTCGGCCCTCCACCCAAGTCTGGGTATCTTCCAGTGTATTCATCCAGGGACTTCCTGGAGCATTCTTTTGGAGGAGCATTACCCTACCATCCTCGATGTGGCGGATTCGATAGGTGTGGGTATGCCGAAGGTAGAAGGCGTTCTGAACAGTCCACAGCTTCTCCATGATCTGACCTGTAATGTCTCCTTCTAGCCCTCTGAAGAATGTCCAGCATACTGTTCGCCGTCCTCTCTCCTCTGTCTCCCTCTCACCGAGACGCTCGTTGAGAATATGCTGACCTTCTCGCCTCATACTCCGGGCTAGGGTTTCAGATCTCGGTCACCTCATTAATTGTCTTCTGATTCGGTGTAGAAGAGGTAGGCGTTCTTGTGGATGGCCTGCGATCAGAGTTGCTACAGCTTTGGCCCGTAAGATGACATTCGTCTCCTCATGCAACTGACGACTCTCACGGAGTAGCTGTGCTTTCTTGTGAGGGTTCCATGGATCCTCAGAGGTGAGTACCGGAAACCTCCCTGTCTGTTTTGCTCGGGAGAGTCACTTTAGCCACTCCTCGGCAAGGGCAGGGAGTCGCTTTCGCCACTCCTCGGCATTGGCGTGTGCAATCATCTGGAGCAGGTCGGCTTTGCGAGCCTTAGAATAGCCTCTAAGACCGAATTGCTTTACCATCACTCGAAGCTGTGTTACAGTAACCATGAGGCAAGGTCTATATATTAGATCTTAAACATTTCTGACCATCTTTGATGGTGTTACAGTAACCATGATGCAAGATCTATATATTAGATCTTAAACATTTCTGACCATCTTCGAGGGTGTTACAGTACCTGTGGGTTGTGTATATCCCTGTGGATGCCTGTCTCTAAATGGGCGTTCAGATCCTATTATGTGTGGCGATCAGTACATGTGGGTGGTGTATATCCCTGTGGATGCCTGTCTCTAAATGCGTGGCATGACGTGTTTAAGTCCTTCCATAACTAAACTGAACTTTCTCCTGGCACAGACCTTCTTGTAGTTCATTCTGTTGGAATGTTTACGCTCCCCCCCCCCCCGCCCCCCCCCCCCCGCATGCTTTACATAGTCCACAGTCTGTATAAATACCTGCCCCGCATCCTCTGCAGGGCTTCGGCTCAACAGCAGCCTTCTAAAACTTAGCCGCCTACTACTACTACTACTACTACTACTACTACTACTACTACTACTACTACTACTGCTACTACTACTACTACTACTACTACTACTTCTTTTTTTTTTTTTTTGAAAAACCGACGCTGACGCAGTCGGACAAACTTCACGAGGAACTCCTTTAAAAAGGCTTGCAAACCCCCAGAAAAAAACCTGGTGAACTAGTAATCTTGATTAATATTACACCAAAACAATGATAAATAATGAGCATTAATACAATCTATAAATACATATGGCTTAAAAGGTATAGATACAAAACAATATGCTGATAAAGCTCCGATAGCAAAACAAAACTTAACAAAGGCATTACTATTCAACCGAGGTGTAGTAGTAGACCCGTGTGGCGAGTGCAACTATCCAACAAATGAAAAGTGCCTCGTCAATCTATGACAAATAAGTCAATCATTGACGCCAGTGGGCTGATTCTCTAAAGATCAGCGGGCGTAGTAGCATTTGGGTAGTATAATACATATAGTCGGCAGAAAAATTCCAGAAAAATTGATGGCCCTCTTGTTTACATTTTAAATTTACTTTATTGTAAGGTTTTGTAAATTACCATTCAATCCATGTGTGGTAGTAGACCCGTGTGGCGAGTGCAACTATTCAACTACTACTACTACTACTACTACTACTACTACTACTACTACTACTACTACTACTACTACTACTACTACTACTACTACTACTACTACTACTACTACTACTAATACTACTACTACTACTAGTACTACTACTACTACTACTACTACTACTACTACTACTACTACTACTACTACTACTACTACTACTACTACTACTACTACTACTACTACTACTACTACTACTACTACTAATACTGCTACTACTACTACTACTACTACTACTACTACTACTACTACTACTACTACTACTACTACTACTACTACTACTACTACTACTTCTACTACTACTACTACTACTACTACTACTACTACTACTACTACTACTACTACTACTACTACTACTACTATTATTTTTATTATTATTATTATTATTATTATTATTATTATTCAGGAGTGACATTATGAAGGTCTTAGGATTTGACTTGTCATCGATGTCAGTTCAAATGCAACGTCGCTTGCAAACACTGGCCATTTTTCATTGGACCATGTCGTTTGTCTTTCTTGGCCCACTTTGTGTGTTCCTACTCATCTACTTATGCTCTACAAGGCAAGTCTTTAGTTATTGATGGCGAGGACAATGACTTATTGTTGTCGACCGGCCTAATAGCACCAACCCCTCACACCCCCTCCCCACGCCCACCCCTGCGCACAAAAAACTGTACATGCCATTTTTATCTTCGCCTCATAAGAGGAAGAGGGTATTGCGATCGGGTATGTCTGTCTGTCTGTCTGCGTGCGAGAGTGTGTGCGTGCGTGCATGAGTGCGTTCGTACGTGTGTGCGTCTGCGCGTGCCCGTGTCTGTCCGCCCGCCTGCCTGCCTGCCTGCCTGCCTGCCCGCCTGTCCGCCCGTCCGCCCGCCAGTCCATCTGTCCGGCTGTCTGTCCGCACCCGTGTCTCAAAAACCACTAATCCGATTTGGTTTAAATTTTGATGCAACGATGGAGCTTGTGCGCAAGAGGATTTTGCTGAAGTTGGATGTGATCCGGATAAAAGAACTCGGATCCGGATCGGATCAAATTATGGCTCTGTGTATATCTCGGAATCTACAGGTCCGATTTTGGTCCAAATTTTAACAGAGAAAAAGGTGTGACAAATAGCCTATAACAACACAACTTTTCGCGTGATCCAGGAAAATCCGAAAAAATCTGTAAACATCCGGAAATCCGAAAGCTTGCAGTGTGACAAACACGAGAGAACGAGGGTCTGAAATCTCCGATTACCCTTGTTGTTGGGAGCAGTCACCAATGCTGAATGAATTCTCAATAGGGTCCTCTACAACATAGGAGTGGATGTCACTGGATGACAATATCAATTTTGCATTTCTCTGAATATAATGGTCTAGTCAGTCTTCACCACAGTTGTCAAGTGACAAAAATGAATTTTTCGGTCCAGTAATCTATATGTCGAGGGCTTTCAGGAAATATAAAATCCAACGTATTTCTGTAAGAATAACATCATAATTCATAATATGGAAACTTGGAAAGTTATACAATGATAGGCCTATATATACACCTGTGCAAAAGTTAAGCACCAGCAAAAACAATAGAACGTAGAAACATGATGGTACAACTAGGCTGCCATACTTTTTGTCCCCGCGTTAGCTGACATAATTCCAAGTACGAAATGCACATGCATGCATGACTTCACGCCGCTTGATGTCCGTGCGTGGCGGGAAACAGCACACGTGTTCAGTTATGTAAAAGTCCAGTTTGAGGTGTAGAACATTACATACAGATTTCGGCGACAAGATTAGGAATTTTGTGTTCATGACCGTGGTTTATTTGTACAGAGAGAATTAGCTCTTGATTGTGAACCGCTATGGCAAGACGAAGGTTAAGTGATCGTGTGAAATGGCAAATCATAGGCATGCATACCACTGGTATGTCATGCAGAGAGATTGGCAGACAGCTGAACATTAACCATACTGTAATCAGTCGTTTGATTGCAAAACATGGGCAAACTAACGAGGTGAAGGACAGGCCTAGATCTGGAAGACCGAAGAAGACTACTGCCCGTGATGATCGAGCCCTAGTACGCCTTGTTAGGAGATCTCCATTCACCAACAGCAGAGTGCTCAGCCAGCAATGGGAAACGCGCAATAGAGTGTCAATGTCTACCGTCAAAAGGAGACTGTATGCTGCTGGCATGAAAGCTAGGAGACTTGTCAGACGTCCTCTCCTCACTGCACACCACAAAGAGGAGCGTCTGAGGTGGTGCAACGAAAGAAGACACTGGAACATGAGATCCTGGAGACGGGTACACTGGTCCGATGAAAGTCGGTTCCTGCTTCATGCCACAGATGGTCGAACTCGTGTATGGAGGTCCAGACGCACGGCGTACGACCAACGTAACATCATGGAAGAAGTTCCATTTGGTGGAGGTTCCGTTATGATATGGGGGTGCATCTCATTTGATTGTAAGCTGGATCTGTTGACTGTACCTGGAACACTAAATGGACAAAGATATCAAGACTCCATACTGGATAGAGTTGTGGTCCCTCATTTTGTAAATCATGCACCTGGAACCCACCCTATATTCATGGATGACAACGCCCGACCACATCGTGCTAGAGCTGTGCATGAATACCTCCGCCAGAATGCCATCGAAACCCTACCATGGCCAGCAAGGAGACCTGACATGAACCCTATTGAGCATATCTGGGACATTCTGGGAAATATGGTGAGAAGGAGGGATCCTCCTGTGCAGAACCTATAGGAATTAACAGACGCACTCCATCTTGAATGGCAACGAATACCACAATGGCGTATCAGTCGGTTGGTGACCAGCATGAGACGTCGTGTCCAGGCCGTCATCCAGGCACAAGGTGGATATAGCCGGTATTAATAATGACAGTCTCAAACTCGTGCACAGATGTTAAACTTCGTTTTCAGACACCATTAATGACAATCTAGCCACGTGTGTCAACTGTAGGGCAATAGTTGTCAGTTGTGTCAACGTAACCATATTCAGGCCTCGTTTTCAAGTTCAAACACAAACATACAGTGTTTCCCCCACCATCATAATCAGCATTCCTCTAGTTGCATTATTACCTCTTGCACTAAGATGGATGGGTACATAAATGTTTATGCTATTGCTTTCTTCATAGCACATGAATATACCCTCGCATGTGCGTAAAAATAGGGTGGTGCTTAACTTTTGCACAGGTGTATAGTAACGGCTCCATTAATTTTCAATGCCTAAAATAAAAATTAGGTTGTGCATAAATTACAATTGAACATAACTAAAGTGAGACCTATATTGCCTAGCTGGTTAAGCATAGCGAATGTTAATTCCATCATGCAGTATAAAACAATCTGGGTTTTTTTTATTACATCATAGAAAAGTGAAAATCTTATCCATTAATATTTTGTCCTGGCAATTGCAACAGCCTTCATCATTGCCACGACAGGCAGTAGTACACATCTACCGCGATACACAGTATTTACAGTTTTCCCGGATGCATTTTGTTTTATGCCCACAGGCATTATTATTTCTTTGCACATTTGAGGGATTGGGATACTATTAGACCAAACAATATGTAGACAACTTTAATCATTTGTCCCCCCACGGCATGATGAAGGTGTCTTCTTGGTCATAGTTGGCGTGTCTGCACCCACCCAGCTCTTTGCCTGGTAAGTTGACCGTTTCCAATGCAGCTCTAAGGCATCCTTGCTTGGTGGTAGCATTCCCAAAGAATTTTTGTCCTTAGTAAGTGCATCGTGTCTGCCATTATCAACTCCACTTTCCACGTTTGGCATGGAATACAAGCGACAGACAAACTCCTCTGCCCATACAAGCCCTTTATTACGACAAACTCCTTCAAGTAGGTGACAGCTGCCAACATAAGCTTCTAGCAGGTCTTTTCCCAAGATCTTTGAAAGACGAGGTTGAATCACCTCCCTTAAAAGCATGAAAGCTAAGTAGGTAGTTTATAACATGGAGTTGTTAATTCTTTGCAAATGAGATTAATAGGGTAGCATTTCGATGTTTTGCAGTTCCACTTATCATCCATAATTATACTTCTTTTGATGCAAAGAAATGGGTTAGCATAAAGACAACATCTGTATCACACACTCTTGAACTCGGCTGTATTGATAATCTTTGCTGCATGTAGACTGTGAAGGATATAACCAGTAAATGCTCCCTCATGGTCTGCTGACAATTCACCTTTCTAGAGTACCCACCCATCATATGACGTGATAATGAACTGCGCGATGTGTACAATGACATCATAATGAATGACGTCATGAATGACGTCGATAAGTACGTCACGAACGCATATTTGAAGACGGTCTATGGTTGTTGTACAAATTGTTTGCTTTTACTATTTAATAAATATTCCGTTGAATATTTTGAAACTAATTAGTTACAAAATATTTAACAGCTTCCCTGTATAGTTTTCAGGAAATTGATAGCTAGGGCATTCAGGGATCGATCAATCCCAACACGGCGAGGTGTTGGTGGAGCTTAGCTAGTGATGGGCGGGGCATAGCTCAAAAAGGAAAGGTCCATTGCTGAACATCTCCTACTTTAGCTCACCTGTTCCGTTGTGGTCGTCATCGACGTCGTCATACTTGTCGTCGTCGTCGTCGTCGCCAGCTTTGTCGTCCTCTATGTCGTCTACGTCGTCGTTGCCGGCGTTGTCGTCCTCTACGTCGTCTACGTCGTCGTCATCCGCGTCGTTAGAAGTGTTGATTTCTGTTTAGCAATGCTACAGCTAAACTATCAGGATTATGGTAACCAGACATCACATATAGATTTATTACTACATTCATATAAAGACTGTAATGCATTTATCCCCTTCTTCCCTATTTTTTCTGCTCATGCACTTTGCAATTCCAGGCTGAGTTCTGTGTTAGTTTGACTTAGTCCATAAAAGATAACTTTTCTATTTATCTCTGCTAGGCTAAGCTGTCAAGCTTAATACCTTATGGTAACATGACTTCATATATAGCTTTATCAGTGCGTCATATTATTGTGTAGAAAGGGCAATATACTTTAGTTAGCCTTCTGTCAGCAACCTTCATACATATTCATATGTGCATGCTAGCTGCATGGCTGTACTGGAAAGGCATGGCTGGTTACTATAATGGGCTTTGTGTGCGAGTAGAAAAACACCAGCTGTGACAAGC